>JAXCGZ010003779.1:137500-140000 GCA_037179515.1 Halocaridina rubra | reverse complement strand
TAAATCCTAGGTTCGAGTCCCAGTCGGGGTAAAAAATGATTCATGTTGTCACATATGTAATGTGCTTATCTGGTTATTTCATGACCCGAATGAGATTGGGAATTGAATTAAATGCTAAAATGAAGCCACGAGTGAGGTTGGGGAATCTGTAATATGAACATAGTGGCATTCAGTTAGAATGCGTTCATTCCTAAGTATAGCATATATAAGCTATAAGGTTGGATTCCTTTTAACCTTGTATGGTGTAGTGGCAGCGCCTTGACTTAGTAATTATAAATCCTAGGTTCGAGTCCAAGTCGGGGTAAAAAATGATTCATGTTTTCACATATGTAATGTGCTTATCTGGTTATTTAATGGCCCGAATGAGATTGGGAATTGAATTAAATGCTAAAATGAAGCCACGAGTGAGGTTGGGGAATCTGTAATATGAACATAGTGGCATTCAGTTAGAATGCGCTCATTCCTAAGTATAGCAGATATAAGCTATAAGGTTGGATTCCTTTTAACCTTCTGTTGTGTAGTGGCAGCGCCTTGACTTAGTAATTATAAATCCTAGGTTCGAGTCCCAGTCGGGGTAAAAAATGATTCATGTTTTCACATATGTAATGTGCTTATCTGGTTATTTCATGGCCCGAATGTGATTGGGAATTGAATTAAATGCTAAAATGAAGCCACGAGTGAGGTTGGGGAATCTGTAATATGAACATAGTGGTATTCAGTTAGAATGCATTCATTCCTAAGTATAGCAGATATAAGCTATAAGGTTGGATTCCTTTTAACCTTGTGTGGTGTAGTGGCAGCGCCTTGACTTAGTAATTATAAATCCTAGGTTCGAGTCCCAGTCGGGGTAAAGAATGATTCATGTTTTCACATATGTAATTTGCTTATCTGGTTATTTCATGGCCCAAATGAGATTGGGAATTGAATTAAATGCTAAAATGAAGCCACGAGTGAGGTTGGGGAATCTGTAATATGAACATAGTGGCATTCAGTTAGAATGTGTTCATTCCTAAGTATAGCAGATATAAGCTATAAGGTTGGATTCCTTTTAACCTTGTGTGGTGTAGTGGCAGCGCCTTGACTTAGTAATTATAAATCCTAGGTTCGAGTCCCAGTCGGGGTAAAAAATGATTCATGTTTTCACATATGTAATGTGCTTATCTGGTTATTTCATGGCCCGAATGAGATTGGGAATTGAATTAAATGCTAAAATGAAGCCACGAGTGAGGTTGGAGAATCTGTAATATGAACATAGTGGCATTCAGTTAGAATGCGTTCATTCCTAAGTATAGCAGATATAAGCTATGAGGTTGGATTCCTATTAGCCTTGTGTGGTGTAGTGGCAGCACCTTGACTTAGTAATTATAAATCCTAGGTTCGAGTCCCAGTCGGGGTAAAAAATGATTCATGTTTTCACATATGTAATGTGCTTATCTGGTTATTTCATGGCCCAAATGAGATTGGGAATTGAATTAAATGCTAAAATGAAGCCACGAGTGAGGTTGGGGAATCTGTAATATGAACATAGTGGCATTCAGTTAGAATGCGTTCATTCCTAAGTATAGCAGATATAAGCTATAAGGCTGGATTCCTTTTAACCTTGTGTGGTGTAGTGGCAGTGCCTTGACTTAGTAATTATAAATCCTAGGTTCGAGTCCCAGTCGGGGTAAAAAATGATTCATGTTTTCACATATGTAATGTGCTTATATGGTTATTTCATGGCCCGAATGAGATTGGGAATTGAATTAAATGCTAAAATGAAGCCACGAGTAAGGTTGGGGAATCTGTAATATGAACATAGTGGCATTCAGTTAGAATGTGTTCATTCCTAAGTATAGCAGATATAAGCTATAAGGTTGGATTCCTTTTAACCTTGTGTGGTGTAGTGGCAGCGCCTTGACTTAGTAATTATAAATCCTAGGTTCGAGTCCCAGTCGGGGTAAAAAATGATTCATGTTTTCACATATGTAATGTGCTTATCTGGTTATATATATATATATATATATATATATATATATATATATATATATATATATATATATATATATATATATATATATATATATATATATGATAGGGAAGCCCATCAGTGAAACAACACATAGAAAAAATAACTCTATATTTCGGATCCTAACTGGACCCCTTCTCCAGTTAGGATCCGAAATATAGTTATTATTTCTATGTGTTGTTTCACTGATGGGCTTCCTTATCATTTAGTGCTGTATGCTAACAGTTTATACTTACTCATATATATATATATATATATATATATATATATATATATATATATATATATATATATATATATATATATATATATATATATATATATATATATATATATATATATATATATATATATATATATATATAATATAGATAGATAGATAGATAGATAGATAGATAGATAGATAGATAGATAGATATATATATATATATATATATATATATATATATATATATATATATATATATATATATATATATATATATATATATA
>JAXCGZ010003779.1:122500-127500 GCA_037179515.1 Halocaridina rubra | reverse complement strand
TGTTGTACACAAATTCTGAGAGAATAGCTGGTAAGGCAGAAGAATTAAAAGATAGAATTCACAACAGTAAGGCAAATATAGTAGTAGTTACAAAGACTGAGTTAAGTGAGGACATAAGCAGTGTCACAGTTTTTCCAAAGGGCTTCAATACATTAAGAGTTGAATAATCTGAGAGAACTGGTGGAGGGATAACACTGCCCATAAGTGAAAGGTTTCAGGTTTAAAGAAATAAACTTTGCTCTAGAAAGTGTGTTCAAGAAATTTCTTGTTGCTCGTAGGTACTAATGAAGTTATAAACTCAGTTGTTAACATTGCATGGAAGAGAAAATGTAGGATTTTGACTATGGGAGATTTTAATCATATAGATATAGTTTGGATAAATCTTGACCCACGCAGTGGGGAGGACTCATCCATGGCAAGATTCCTAGATTGCGTACAAGGAAATTTCCTACACCAACATGTAATGAAACAAATGAGGGACAGAGGTGGGGATGAGCAATCGCTGCTTGATCTAGTATTCACAGATGATGAGTTGGATATTGATTGAATATGAACAACTAATTTGAAAAAGTAACCACTGTGTGCTGTTGATGGAGTATATTATCGAAAATCTGCCTGAAAGTAGAGGCACTGAGGACATGAGGAGAAACTATCCGAAAGGAGATTACATCAAAATGAATGAGCCTTTTAAAGTTATTGACTGGAGGACCTTATTTAACAACAAATCTGAACAAGAAATGTACAACATCTTTTGTGAGGAGTATGGGAAGATAGTAGATTGTTGCATACCTTTCACCAATATAGGAGTTATTCATGCCAGAGAGAAATGGTTCAATAATGAGTGTAAGAGAGCTAAGGAAAGGAGAGACAATTGCTGGAAAAGGTATAGGAGGAGAGAAAACATAAATACCTGGCAGACTTATAAATGAGCAAGAAATGATTACCTAAGTAAAAGAAGAGAGGCAGAGAGAGACTATAAAAGGGATATCACCAGGAAGGCTAAAGAAAATCCCAAACTTTTCCATAGCTTTATCAGAGGAAAACTGAAGGTAAAAGAACAGGTTTTAAGGCTTAAGAGAGCGGATGAAGAGATCTGAAAAGAATTGAACAAGGAGTTTCAGTAAGTATTTACAGTAGAAAATACCCCACCCCCTCAGATTGCAGAGATTGGAGCTCATGGGCCGATATTAGAGAACATTATCTTTTCAGCCACAGAGGTATGCAAGGTGCTGATGGAGTTAGATGCCCATACAGCTAGAGGCCCTGATAATATAGCCCCTTATATACTTAACAAATGCGCTGAATCAATATCAGCCGCACTAAGTATCATATCTGAAAAGTCGCTGAAGAAAAAGAATATTCCAAGAATCTGGAAACATGCGGACATGGTACCTATCCTCAAAAAGGAAGGAAGGATATGGCACAAAACTATAGACCTGTTTCCTTGACCAGCATAACTTGTAAAATGATGGCGAAACAACTAAGGAAACATATCTCTCTTCACTTGGAATCCTTTAACTTTTTGTCAGAAAGAAAACATGGCTTCAGAGAAGGTAGATCAATAGTTACAAACTTATTAGAATTTTATAATGTACTAAGCCGAATCTTACATGAAAGAGTGGGGTGCGCAGATTGCACATTCCTAGACTTTCAAAAAGCCTTTAACACTGTCCCACACAGGAGACTTATAAAGAAGCTGCACGCCATTGCGAGAATAGGTGGAAATGTCTTGGAATGGATAAAAACTCACAAAGACGGCAGGGAACAAAGGGCAAGAGTAAGACAGTGTCTGAATGGAAAAGAGCTAGTAGTGGAGTTCCAGAGAGTTCAGTTTTATGGCCACTTTTGTTCTTTGTATATGTAAATGACCTACCAGAGTCTGTAAATTAGTTCATGAGTGTGTTTGCAGATGATACAAAGATTGTGAAGAAAGTAAGAAATGAGATCAATGGTAGAGAACTTCAAGAAGATCTAAAAAGTCTGCATGAGTGGTCAGAACAGTGGCTAATGAAATTCAGTACTTCAAAATGTAAGGTAATGAGAATGGGTACAAGTGTAAGAAGGCCCAAGCTTGAAAGCTCAATGGCAGAAGCAAAACTTCAAGAGACAGGAAATTAAAGAGACCTAGGAGTAAACATACTGGCCGATTTGTCTCCAGAAATGCATATAAATGGCATAGTAAGGGCAGCATATGCTTTCTTAGCAAATGTAGGAGTAGCCCTCGGGCACAAGAAAGTGTTCAGAAATATTTATGTAACCTATGTGAGGCCAAAGTTTGAATATTCAGAACCCTTTTGGAATCCACACTTGAAAAAGCACGTAGTTCAGCTGGAAAAAGTTCAAGGATATGCCACGAAACTGGTGCCAGAAATAAGCCATCTCAGTTAAAAGGTGAGGCTAAGATAATTAGACTTACCATCACTCGAAGCTAAAAGAATGAAGGGGGATATGGTGGCTGCTTTTAAATATCTTCATGGTTATGACAGAGTGGATAGGGATTGATATTTTGATAGAGATGGCACTATAAGCAGAGGTTATAAATTGAAGTTTTGTAAGAACTCTTCCTTGTAGGATGTATGGGAGTACTTTTTTAGTATTTTTAAGTATTTAATGTTAATTCAATCCATAGTTTTAAGAACAAGTATGATAAGTATCACTAAGTACAAAATGAAACCGACCAGGAGACGAGAAGTTACGAGCTTGTGGCTCTTTCCCTTAAGCAAGTTTTGGTAATTACAATTAGGTAGTTGCACACACACACACACACACACACACACACACACATATATATATACATATATATATACATATATATATATATATATATATATATATATATATATATATATATATATATATATATATATATATATATATATATATATATATATATATATATATATATATATGAATCACTTTTTACCCTGACCAGGACTTGAACCTAGGACTTATAATTACTAAGTCAAGATGCTACCAACTACACACCACAGAAGGTTAAAAGGAATCCAACCTTATAGCTTATATCTGCTATACTTAGGAATGAACGCATTCTATCTGAATGCCACTATGTTCATATTACAGATTCCCCAACCTCACTAGTGGCGTCATTTTCGCATTTGATTCAACTGAGATTGGGAATTGAATTATAAGTCCTAGGTTCAAGTCCCGGTCGGGGTAAAAAAATTATTCATGTTTTCACATATGTAATGTGCTTATTTGGTTATATATATATATATATATATATATATATATATATATATATATATATATATATATATATATATATATATATATATATATATATATATATATATATATATATATATATATATATATATATACACACATACGATTGTATGTAAATATACATGCACACACACATACAAGCATATATATATATATATATATATATATATATATATATATATATATATATATATATATATATATATATATATATATATATATATATATATATATATATATATATATATATATATATATATATATATATATATATATATATATATATATATATATATATATAGGCATAGATATATAATATATATATATATATATATAATATATATATATATATATATATATATATAGTATATGTATATATATATATATATATATATATATATATATATATATATATATATATATTATATATATATATATATATATAATATATATATATATAATATATATATATATATATATATATATATATATATATATATATATATATATATATATACATATATATATATATATATATATATATATATATATATATATATATATATATATATATATATATATATATATGTATATATATATATATATATATATATATATATATATATATATATATATATAAAATACATATTATATATATATATATATATATACATATGTATATATATATATATATATATATATATATATATATATATATATATATATTTATATTTATATATATACATATATTTATATATATATGTGTGTGTGTGTGTGTGATTACCTAATTATGATTACCTAATTGTGTTTACGGGAAAGAGCCCAAAGCTCGTATCTTCCCGTCTCCTGATCGGTTCCATTTAAGACTTAGTGATACTTATCATACCTGTCCTTAAAACTATGGACTGAGATAGCATTAACTACCTCCTCGCTTAGCGAATTCCAATTATCAACTACTCTTACACTGAAAAAGTATTTCCTTACATCCTGCAAAGAAGTTTTCTTACCAAGCTTCAAACTATGACCTCTAGTTCTAGAGCCAGCCATATCGAAATATCGATCCCTAACCACTCTATCATAACCATGAAGGAATTTAAAGACTGTCACCATATCCCCCCTTACTCTTCTAGCTTCGAGTGATGGTAAGTCTAATTCCCTCAGCCTCTCATCATAACTGAGATTGCGTATTTCTGGCACCAGTTTCGTGGCATGTCTTTGAACTTTTTCAAGCTTAGCTATGTGCTTTTTCAAGTGCGGATTCCAAAAGGGGGCTGCATATTCGAGTTTTGGCCTCACATAGGTTACATAAATATTTCTGAACATTTCCTTGTCCATGTGCCTGAAGGCTACCCTTACATTTGATAAGAATACATATGCTGCCCTTACTATGCCATTTATATGTATTTCTGGAGACAAATCTGCCAGTATGTTTACTCCTAGATCTCTCTCATTTTCTGTCTCTTGAAGTTGTACTCCAGCCACCGAGTAGTCAAGCTTGGGCCTTCTTGCACTTGTACCCATTCTCATTACCTTACATTTTGAAGTATTGAATTTCATTAGCCACTTTTCTGACCACTCATGCAGATTATTTAGATCCTCCTGAAGTTCTCTACCATTGTTCTCGTTTTTTACTTTCTTCACAATCTTTGCATCATCTGCAAACATATTCATGAATGAATTTACAGACTCTGGTAGGTCATTTACATATACAAGGAACAAAAGTGGCCCTAAAACTGAACCCTGTGGAACTCCAC
>JAXCGZ010003779.1:67500-112500 GCA_037179515.1 Halocaridina rubra | reverse complement strand
AGAGTTCCAGAGTCTGGAGGTAGATGGGAAGAAGCAGTCGCCGCACCGACCAATCCGCGAGCTACAAATCTCCACACAGTACCTGTGAGATGAGGCTGCTTGGCGAGTGTTACGTGGCCTCGGCAGTGGAGGAGGGATGCAACTCGCCAACTCATCAGAGCAGCGATGGAAGTAGTAGCAATAGAAAAACGAAAGGGAAGATACCTTACGCAAAGAGAGAGAGAATCCAGGTTAGAAGTAAAAGAAGGATCATTAATGGGTCTGACTGCATTAGATTCAACCCTATCAAGAAGATAAGTAAAGGAAGAAGCATCCCAGATGTGTGAGCAGTATTCTGAGCAGGGGCGGATAAGGCCTTTATAAATTTTAAGTAACTGCAATGAGGAAAAGTAATGACGAAAACGAAACAAAACCCCCAATTTTTTGGATGAAGCTTTAGAAATTTGGATTATGTGATTCCTCCAAGACAAGTTAGAGGCTATATGGATTCCTAATATGTTGATAGAGTTAAGAGGGCAAATTTCATTAGTTTCGAAGACAATAGGTATGATTGAGAAGTATGATTAGTGTATCTAGAATAGAATAGAGTAAGAAATGAGGATGTCAGGCAGAGAACGGGTGTAAGAATGAAGCTGAAGTTAGGTCAAGAGGGAGACCTAGTAAAAAATGGATGGATGGCTTGAAAAGAGCACTGAATGCAAGTGGAATGTCAGTGGAACAGGGAACAGTTCATGCAAGAGACAGGAATGAGTGGAGGAAGATTGTGCAAATGTGACACGGTCAGTGAAATGTGGTGGACAGTTGTGAGGGGAGTTTTCATGTGATGAAGCAGTGTGGGTAAACCAGCTGCGGCTGTCGGGCCTCATTGTGGATTATTCTTGCCCGCCTATCTCGTGGGTGACCCAAGCAGGGTGGGAGGGGGTAGATGTGGCAACCCTTTATCCCTAAGGAGCTGAGAGGAGTGGTTGAGGTGTGTGTGGATATCTGTGAATGCGCATTTCTTGGCTCGGCCACACCCCTTACAAGGGGGAATGAGGCATTGTATATATATATATATATATATATATATATATATATATATATATATATATATATATATATATATATAATAATAATAATAAAAAAAAGCACATTACTATTTGTGAAAACATGAATCATTTTCACCCCGACCTGGACTTGAACCTAGGACACATAATTACTGTGCTAAGGCGTTACCAATATCACCACGGAAGGACTAAAAGAGAAACCAATCTTACAGCTTAACTGCTATGCTAGGACTGAACGCATATGTGTCCTAGGTCAAGTCCCTGTCGGGGTAAAAATAATTCATGTTTTCACATACGGTAATGTGCTTATTTTATTATTGTTGGTCCTTAATGAGCTTGGGATTCGAATCAAATGCGAAAACAAAGCCACAAGTGAGGTTGGGAGAAACTGTAATATGAACAAAGAGACATTCAGATAGAGTGAGTTCATTCCTAGTATAGCAGCTAAGCTGTAAGGTTGGTTCTCTTTTAGACTTTCTGTGGTGTAGTTGATAGTGCCCTGGAACAGTAACTGTGTGTCTTAGGCTCAAATCCCGGTCGGGGTAAAATTGATTTATATATATATATATATATATATATATATATATATATATATATATATATATATATATATATATATATATATATATATATATATATATATATATATATATATGTATATATATATATATATATATATATATATATATATATATATATATATATATATATATATATATATATATATATATATATATATATATATATATATATATATATATATATATATATATATATATATATATACTGTATATATATATATATATATATATATATATATATATATATATATATATATATATATATATATATATATATATATATATATATATATATATATATATATACAGTATATATATATATATATATATATATATATATATATATATATATATATATATATGCATGTGTGTGTGTGTGTGTGTGTCACTGGGATGGGCAAAGAAAATGCCCTTACTGGCACTAAGTAAACTCAGATGTATAACGAATACACAAGAATCTTCGGGGTAGATGTAGGCATTGTAAAAGAATCTTAGTTGAGGGAAGAAGCAACATCAAATTGTCCTTGCCAGTCCTATTTAGGTCCAAAAGACCTTCATTTATAGTATCACAACAGTTGACTGGTGACGTGTATAAATTAATCTTGCTTCAAATATCACCTCTGAAGAGAATGCGCAAGGGGGGGGGGAGCGTCACCCACGGAGGCGAAAGTTTTCGAAAGCCCCATTGCTCTTTTATCCGAAGAGATTATTGAAGCGTGATGTATTTTGATATCCTGCTTTGAAACTATACTACAATTTACACTCATGTTGCTATATTTTTATCAATTTTACTTTCTGCGATCTATGATGTCATACAAATATCAATTTATTTATCTAAAGGAATTGGTACAGGTTTTTAGGTAAGATGCTCATTTTTCCATCATTTAAAAAAAAATGGTTCGCAGTAGTTTTCAAAGTATTCTTTTGATGCTGTGCAGAAATTATCGTATTGTTCTTTTTTTTTCATTGTTGTATGATTTAGTCCGCTATGCCAATGTAAGCAAATTGGAAAAAAAAAAAAGATCATGCGGCGTTGTAACCTCCAACTTCTGTGACTTAACCCGACAACAGGTGAACTGCTTGACTTCACTTGTTTTGAAGCCGATCTCCTCATTTGCTATTCAGAATATGTTTCAATCTACTCGAAAGTGAAGAAAAGAAATCCATAACCGGTGTCCAAAGATATGAATACATACATACGCAGTGACCTTTATTCCCTTTGTATGGGGGGTGGCCGAGTCAGAGTACATCATACATTCACCAGAAGTCAAATCATCCCAATCACTCCTCCTCGCCCTTGGGGATAAATGGTCATCACAATCCCCAGCACTATCATCATTAGGATGTTATAGGTAAGGGGGAGGAAACTCTGTGACGGTGTCATCACTGAAGAGGGGAATGGGAAGATTTGGGAGGAAAAGTGCAAAAATGAAATAAAGAGAGAGGTAAAACCATTCCCCCATAACCACCACCCCTACACTGCTAAGGTATACAAGAAGTGAGTTAAAATAGTAACATTGCAATGGATTTGTATAAGCCTGATGCCATTAAGTATAATTTCCTTCTCTAGTAGGACATAATACATCCATTGTGTAAAGAAAAATTCTCATACAAAAATTGCGATGAATAAAAAAAAAAAAATTTATTCAACTCTTTCGTGGATATTTTTCTAATTAAGGGATTTTTTGAGAGTATGCATCTAGTGCAGTGGTTCCCAATCTGTGGTCCGCGGACCCCTGGTGGTCCGCAAAGGTAGTACTGGGGGTCTGTGAACTGAACTGAAATTTTCATATATATATATATATATATATATATATATATATATATATATATATATATATATATATATATATATATATATATATATATATATATATATATATATATATATATATATATATATATATATATATATATATATATATATATATATATATATATATGTAAGTGAATAAGAATATTAAAAGAAAAAAATAATGATGCAGTTATACAAAGGCAACGTAACGTACCCATGCTCTCATAATTATGGCAATATTAAAAACAAACGTTTCCTGATTATATAATATATTTATTTTTCTTTTTTTTCTCTCTTTAGTTTTTTTATGCAATTAACACTGTACATGAAAGTGACATGTCGGATGTCAGGCAATCACAGTACGGTAGGACCGAAGCATTTATACGTGTGAGATTACCAACCTGTCATGTGTTGAACACGTACAGTCGGACCGTGGCGTGCAAGCTCAGTCTGAGCTGAAGTTCTGAACACTGATTGCTGCAACTTCGCTCTTCCTTCACCATCATCACGTTTTGAACCGACAGTTGCATCCAAACGTTAATGCAACTTGAGCATTCCGTAGTCAGTGCATCTGTGTTTGATTCCCAAATCTTAATATTTAGTTGTATTAACTACATCAGTGACTATTTATTGTAAATATCTGATCGTGGTTAAAAACCGGAAGCATGTTAAAACGAGACAGTAGTGACATAGAAGGTGAATGTGCAACAAGCTCAAGTGAAAAGACGCTGACTCATCAGTCGAAACGCAAAAACCGTAAATACTGTGATGAATACATATCCTTTGGATTTATATGTAGAGGCAGTGAAGGTGAACAGAAACCACAATGTATTGTCTGTTATGAAATATTGTCCAATGAAAGTGTGAAGCCAGCCAAACTTCGCCGGCATTTTGAAACTAAGCATAAGGAGCATACTAACAAACCTGTTGAATATTTTCAAAGAAGACGGGAAGAACTGCTTTCAAAACAAAATATTATAGAAAAAATAGCAACCGGGGGTGATAATAAGAATGCTGTGTGTGCTTCGTATGATGTTTCTCTTTTAATAGCAAAGAGTGGAAAACCACACACAATAGCAGAGGAACTAATTCTGCCTGCTGCCAGAGCAATGGCCTCTATGATGCATGGAGACAAAGTATCAAAGAGTTTTGATCTCATTTCATTGTCAAACACCACTGTCAAGCGGCGAATAGAAGACATGTCTGACAGTGTTAAAAATCAACTAGTGAAGAGAGTGATTAAAAGTCCGTATTATTCTTTACAATTAGATGAAAGTACAGATGTTGCTAACAGTGCTGATTTACTTGCATTCATACGATATGAATTTGACGGTACAATTAAGGAAGATTTTCTCTTTTGCCAGTCATTGCCAACACACACAACTGGTGAGTCTATTTTTAATAGTTTGAATGATTTTATAATAGCTAATGAAATTGGATGGTCAAAGTGTGTAGGAGTCAGTACTGATGGGGCACCCGCAATGTCGGGAAAGTACAAAGGACTCAAGGCAAAAATCCAAGCTATAATACCAAATGTCAAGTGGACTCATTGCTGCATACATAGAGAATCGTTGGCAGCAAAGAAAATGCCAGAAAAATTGAAGACGACTCTAGATGAAGTAGTGAATGTAGTTAACTTCATAAAAGCTCAGCCCTTAAATTCTCGTATTTTTAGTGTTCTTTGTGAGGAGATGGGCAGCGCTCATGAACAACTGCTCTTGCATTCTCAAGTGCGGTGGCTGTCCCGCGGTAAAGTACTTACCCTCATATTTGAGTTGTGTGATGAAATAAGACTATTTCTTCATGATAAATCATTTCATGGGAGAGAATGGTTTAATAACTTTTCGTGGCTAGCTATTGTGGCATACATGTCTAACATCTTTACTTATTTGAATGACCTAAATTTGAGCCTACAAGGGAGATCTGTAACTATTTTTTAAGTTGAAGATAAAGTGGAAGCCATGATCAAGAAATTAGAATTGTGGTCTGAACGTCTGCATAGTGGTGTGTTTGAATCCTTTCCAACACTTTATGACTTTCTTGGAACTTCTGAAGAAAACATTTCTGAAGAAATAAGAAGCCTTTTTATTCAGGGTTTAAAGATCAGTTTTAGGGATTATTTTCCTCCTCATGATGGTAATAACAAGTGGATTAGGGATCCTTTTCATGTAAATGTAAAAGATGTAAAAGAATTAACAGCAAAAGATGAAAATAGTCTTGTTGAACTTTCATGTGACACTTCACTAGGATCACGTTTCAGTCGTTACAATTTATCAGACTTTTGGTTACTATTGAAAAATGAGTACCCAGAACTGGCAACCAAGGCCCTGATATATCTAATGCCATTCCCTACTACGTTTTTTATGCGAGCAGGCTTTCTCACAGCTCATTTACATAAAATCAAAATACAGAAATAGGATGAATGTGGAACCTGATCTTCGCTTAAAACTGTCTGCCATTGAACCTGAAACTGAAAACATAGTAGCAGCAAAACAGCATCACCCATCTCATTAATGAGATTAAGATAAAGTATTTTTTTTCTGCTCTGTTCTGTTCTGTATTTCTTTCTTTATATTTTTTATATATCCCATTTTTTAATTTACATATGTCTTTCTGCAGAAATTAATCTAGTTTTCTGATAAGAGGAGTTTGTTGCTAGTTTATTAAAGCAGCATGTTAAGTTGACAGACGTTTCAATATCCTGGGGTCCAGGGAAAAAATCATTTAAATAAAAGGGGTCCTTGGTAGTGAAAAGTTTGGGAACCACTGATCTAGTGTCAGAAGTCGGTGCTTAAAATCTCAGTATATTTTTTTCTCTATAGCTTGAGGTGGTATCATACCACTTGCATAATATTTCATACATAACTCGTTTAAACTTTGCTCTCTTTTTTAATCCATTTAGGAATTTCCAAATTATTTGTATGGTTTGCTCCATTTTGATGTTCAAAACCATTGGACCTCTCCTCTTAAGCATTTTTTTTTTCTTTTAGGCATTCCTTCTCTGGTGGAAAGGGGTTCAGGTAGTATGTAAGTGTATGCTGACGGTATCAATCATGATGAGCAGCATTAACATCAACCCAACTCTCATCTGTAGTTCCAAGTAGCTGTCGACTTAGGACTGCAGCCACACACCTGGTGAATCACCATAGCATTGGGGGAGACCGCCGCCGTTTTGGCAAAGACTGGAGCAACGGATTCAGCCCAAAAGACTTCGTCTCAGTGGTGATGAAGGTGTCATATCATAGTATATGACACACTTCTGGCGAGCTTGGCACATAGTCATCGGTATACTGTGGAAGAATATTGGAGACCTCACCACGTGCTATAAAAAGGAAAAATATTGAACGTCATTAGAGCGCGGTTCCTTGGTTACCAGCGTCCTAGGGGATACGGAACTTCGATAGATTGATTTATCTTCTAATATGATCAAATAATTATATATCTCATGTTTAAATATAATATCACAGAGACGATTGCATCCGTATTTATATCCAGTTCACGTGTTCTCAAATTAGTCAACTTGTCGATGATTATTTTTTTTCCAATGAATTATTCAAATGTCTCTAAAATGAGGGGTACTAGTATAGATGTAAATGAGGATAGCAGACTTGAGTTTGCATGCAAATTTAACACTGTCATCCTACATACTTTAGCAAGGCGTGTAGAGTTGGGATTTTTTTTCTGGGATTTTTTTTTTCATTTCTAACTAAAAATTTATCATTATATTCAGTGGCTGACCATCATGTAGGATTTTAAAGTCCTTAAGAACCGCTACCATGTTTTCTCAGTTAAGTCTGTCATTGAATATACAACAGCAGTAAAATGTTATTTAGTTTCAACCCACGTTTCGTTCATGACTGCAAGCAAAATCGCCGTAATCATTCGTGCTAAAAGCTAAACATTTTCCAACCTTCTCACAATTTTACACTTCCAAGGGTTTCTTATTTAATTGTTTTGTCTTGCACATATAGGAACCTTTACAAGTGTGATATCTCATTGCCTTTTTCCACTTATTTCACAATTTAGGTGTAATTTAAGAGTTTATAATGCAAACGAATAATATCAATGAAAAAGTAAATACGAAGTAGATAGTGAATGTTAAATTTCTAAGTCAAAAGCGGAGAATTTCGTTCTTAGAGAGTATTCTCTGGTTAAACTGATTTTGTCTTGAGTTTAAAAGCTTAACAACTGCTTCCGGTTATTGTATTACTTTATATTCGACCCTCTAAAATAGAGAGAGAAAGATTTTCAAGTAACTGGTGTTCGAGCGTATGGTTTAAACGGAACTGCCTCTTCCATAGCATTTTTTGTATCTTACTTCTCATCGATGCCCTGCAATGATCTTCGCATTCAAAGGTTTATGTATGTAGTCATGGAACATCATGTCTTTACTTTATCTGTAAGAAAACTTAAACAAGCTACCAATCTATGGCTTTAAGAAAACAAAAAGACAAAGATGTCTTCAATTTATCTGTGAAAGAATATATAAAAAAGCGATGTAGAGTTATATCCATGATCGAACAATAGGCCTAAAATCATATCTTGGCAGTCGTCGATCTGGAAAGTTCCTACAATTTCAAGATGAAATTTAATTTTTCCTTGCTCTTCCAGACCGATGGCATTTTAGTGGATTTTATACCAGTTTTCTATTCAAATGAAAGGAAGACCCAAGTCATTTTGAATTTTGCATATCACTGACAAGTTTATGCATTATTATTTATTTATTTATTTATTTATTTATTTATTTATTTATTTATTTATATATTTATATATTATAATTATTTTTTACTATTATTATTATTATTATTATTATTATTATTAAAATTATTATTATTATTACTATTATTATTATTATTATTATTATTGCTTGTAAAAATGTGAATGTGTTTATGTCTGTCTGTCTGTTTGTATGTATCTATGTATGTATACATGCATGTAGAAATGAATGTAAATGCGTGTAAGTTGGTGTGTGCATGTGTGCATGTATGTGTGCATGTATATATGTATGTTATGTATAATTTGACCACTGTAAAATATGGAAACATGTGCAGTTCGTCCCTGGCACCCTTGGTGTTAGGTCACGTTAAAACAGGGTCCTTTTGTTGGGGAAAGGACAGAAAGAAGGGGGGAGTGACAATTATATTGTATACAAACATAGTTTTATATATATATAAATATATAAATCTATATATATAAATAATAAAAAGAAAATAAATAAATAAATATCGAGTGAAATAACGTTTTTGAAAAATATACTTTAAAGAAAGAAAATTCCGACTCAATTTACTGTATTTCTGACCGTTACGGCTGTGGTAAAGAACTTACCCCATAGTGAGTGCGAGAGGGAATCTCATACCTCCCTACCAGTGCATCATTGTGTGTGTTAAAATACTTACACACACACACACACACACACACCAGTCTGATAGGCTCAGCGCAAGAGAGGCATATACTTGAAAACAACACCAAGCTCTGAATTTGACCACCCCTCCTTACACCCCCATCACCGAATACTCTTCTTATGGCTACCCCCCCACCTGAAAGGGGAACACGTTCCTCAACGAAGGTACTGGCCAAAGACAGAGGTATCAAACCTAGGTCTGTGTTCCCAAGGAAGGATTTTCACCTTCTAAGCTTTCCAGAAGGTATATCTCTCGAGGAGAAATTTCAATGGAGGAATAAATTCCTTCCCATTCACCGTCATTCGCTGAGCATTCCCAACCAAAGCAAATGGTGGTTTAATCATCTATATGTCATGAGGAAAAACAAGCATCTTATTGAAAAACTGCAAAGGGGTGTGCATGGGGGGCTCCAATTCGTGTCAAAGGATAAGCCACCTCTTAGAACATTTTTCATTAAAGGGTTTCCTACTTATTGGAATAAAGAACGACTGCACTCCCTCTTAGAAAATGAAGATGGAAAATACATCGAAAGCCTACAACGCTTAAAGTATGATGGAAAAGAATCTTCGACTCTAAAGATGATGTGGAAATCAATTGAAGTCAATCCTCCAGAAGAAATCGTCCTTCTTCCAGGGATTAAAGATTCCCCTATCCTCAAAGTGCAAGAAAAATCTTCAGCCAACATCCAGCGCTCCCTCTATTGCCAGAAGGGGCACACTTATCAAAAATGTTCAGCAGAGACTGCTGGGCCCATCACAACAACTCCTCGGTCCCGGACTTGCTCACGATGTGGCACAGTCACTGAAAATATGTGGGAGCATAACTGTTCCCAGCAGAATGAAGATAGTATCACCTCGGAGAGCCAAGATACAGGATCTGCCGAGGGTGAATCATTACTGACAACTACAGATGAAGCAGTTCAGGTACAAATTGTAGCAGTGAAGGAACAAATCGTAGCAGTGAATGAACAAATTGTAGCAGTGAATGAACAAACTATCAGAGATAACGACCGAGAACTACAGTGCAAAAATAACTCCTATGAAAAGATGCTCAAAAACTTAAAAGAGCAAGTAGCTACATTAATGATTCAGCTTGAAAACATGACAAATGAATCATTTAAGGTTTGTCCTATATCATCTCAAAATGATAATGGCAGTGACAAGGAAATAGCTCAAAGAACCCGAATATCACGAGCTGCTAAAGACAAACGTAAAGCCCTCATACTTGAACAGGTAAAATTCCTTAACACTGCAGATAATTAGATGCAGATATCACTCTCCCAACTTTCTATTCTTTAATTTTTTTTTCTTTCTTTCTAATTAATCACACCCTTCTTACTACAATGAACCTGTCTCTTATCTCTATGTCATACCTTTTCTTCATAAATAGATATGTGTGTGTGTGTGCATGTGCATGCATATATAAGGAGATTCTCATGTATGTATGTATGTGGGTGTATGTGTATATGTATATGTATATGCATATACGTGTGTGCGTATGTTTGTGTATATTTGACTGCATGTATGTATACGAGTGTACATGGAAGTACGTCTGCATGTATGTATCGATGTATACGTACACACATGTGTATGTGAGCATACACACGTGTGTATTTGTATGTATGTGGTCGTGTGCTGCTCTGTGCACATATGTACAAAAATATTCTGTGCATATGCATGCTTATGCAAACATGCATAAGTATATTACTGTACTGATGTTTGTGTGTATGTGTATTCATGTGTTCATGTATGTAAGTGTGCATACATGGGTATTCATTCATGCTCATGTGCACATGTGTATTTGTGTGCATGTATATGTATGCATGTTTGCATGTGAGTATACAAGTATTTGTATGTATGCATCTGTGTGTGTGCATGTATGTGCATATATGTGTGCAGGTACATGTACATATATACGGGTATGCATGTATATGTCTATCACTATTCCTATAGCTGTTGGTATGAATACTGTTGTGACACTAGTGATTGTTATTATAATCATTAACTTCATGATTATTACTATAATTAGGTATTTTCATGTGTGCATGTGTGTGTGTGCATGTGTCTGCATATATATATGCAGGTATGTGCACATATATATGTGTATGCTTGTATGTGTGAATCATCATTCTCATAACAGTTACCATAACTGTTGTTGTGACACTGGTGATTGTTACTGTACTCATTACTTTTGTGATTATTACTGTAATTCTTGTTATCAAGGCCCTAATTATGCATTCTGATCTTTTCATGCATTACAAAATCTTAACTTTTAATATTCATTCTTTGAAGAAAAGATTTGTGGATATTTTGCACTATGTTAAAAAAGAGAAACCAACATTTGTATGTCTGCAAGAAAGTTTGCACTCTCATCAGTTGTGCAACATAAGAGGCTATTCCAAATATTCGCTTGATAGTAAGCAAGGCCTCACCACTTATATTAGTAACTGCATTCCCCATCAGTTAATCGAAACCAGCACTAATCCAAGTAATGATGGTGAGGATAACAAGAATGTCACATATATGCTTTTCAAAATAATTGTCAAAACCAATCCTTTTTATGTTTGTAATACATATATTGGAACTGATGCCTTCAATGAAGCAAAATTACCACATCCCCTTATGTATGAGAACATTATATTCGCTGGAGATTTTAATGCAAGGCACAAAGAATTTGCAGAAACATCTGATAACATCTGTAATTACAATGGCAGACGGCTCTATGAGTTTATTAGTGATAACAATTTTACCTTACTAGGACCACGTTTGCGTACCCACCTTAGAGGTGGTAGACTAGACTACATATTTTATCATGGTTTAGAATATGGGAAAGACTTTACTTGCAGAAGAATAGACGATCTATTGTCTGACCATTTTGCACTTGAGAGCACATTCCTACTCGATTCCGGCATTTGTCAAGCACATAAACGAAAGCAGATAAATATTCCTATTGAATTCGTTGCCCCTTTTCGCTCTTTTATGGCTTCTACATTTGAAAATATAGATATTCAGACCATTACAGGCCAAGAAATCTATGATCTCTTAATAGAACGGATATATTTATTCCATAGAACTTACATACACAAGCCTAAACACAAGGCAATCAAGAAGAAAAACAATTGGACAGAAGATAACAAGCTAAACACATTTAAAAAACAGGTAGACAGTGCAGTTGATATGTATAAAAGGGACAACAATGCAACCACTCTTGAAAATCTGCTACTTACTCTACGAGAGTACCGTGAGCTTAAAAGTGATGTCCGAATTAAGAACTTTCAAAACTTCCTACAGTCTATCAATGCTCATACGAGTAGTTCTAAAATCTGGCAGTCAATTAATGCTCTGGTTGGCAAAAACATCAGTGTGTCACAAACAAATGATTCCCAAACTCTTGCTGAAGAACTTCTCTTACAATACTCTAAGACATCTTCCTTTGAAAACCTTCCTTGCGATATTCAACAACGATTAAGAAATCTTGACTTTGAAAGAATGATGAACATAGAATTATCCTGTGCAAGAACAATGGAAGAGGACAGATTCATTAACTACATAACCAAAAATGAGTTGGACTTTGCTCTCTCCCATGGGAAGAGCACCTCTCCGGGTGAGGATGGCATTACGTACCAAGTAATCCGAGATCTTAATGATGATATTTGTAATGATATTAATCCAATTCAGTTTTTATTCAGCACTATTTATAATGAGGGCACACTTCCAGAACAATGGAAAAAAAGCATTATTATTCCAATTCCAAAAAAAGAAAGTACAAAATTAAGACCTATCTCTCTGACATCCTGCTTCTGCAAAGCCTTTGAGAGAGTCATTCTTAACAGACTTGATTTCACACTCGAGGGAAAATTATCAAATAATTTGTATGGATTTATGAAAGGAAAAAGTACCAAAGACTGTTTTGTAGAATTTATGAATGTTGAGCACTGCTCTGAAGTCACTGTTTTTCTAGATTTGCAAAATGCCTTTGATATTGCAAACAGAACCGTTATTTTGGATCATTTAGCAACTTTAGGGGTCAAAGGTAAACTACTGCAACTAATTAGATGCTACCTAAGTAGTCGAACCTCTAAAGTGTACTATAAAGGATATCTTACTTCCAGTGAAAAGGAATTTACACTGGGAACTCCTCAGGGAGGAGTTCTGTCTCCCCTTCTCTTTAACATCTTAATGGATAAGCTTCTCAAGTCTCTCAGACTACCAAATGATGAATGCACCATCATATGTTATGCAGACGACATATGTATAAGGGCACCTTCTGCCAATGATATGCAAATAATACTTAATGACTTTTCTCAAGTATCAAAAGACATTGGTCTTGTCATTTCAACTCCAAAAACAAAGTACTTTTCCAGTATCTCGCAAGAGCCTCACCTTGTATTAAGCAATCAAATGGTTAAGGTGTGCGAAAATCACAAATATTTGGGAATACCAGTTCCCTCTCCCCCTCACACAGAGTATGTCAAAGATTTGTGTGAAAGACTGCAACAGAGACTCAGACCGTTAAAGCTTCTTGCCAATAGGGTATCTGGTGTTGGAATTAACATATGCCGAACTTTCTATCTCGCATATGTCAGGTCAGTAGTCGACTATCACACCCTGCAGCTCTGTACTATGACTACCTCTATCTTAAGACCCCTAGAAAAAATTCAGAACAAAGCTATGAGGATTATTCTTGGCTGCCCTATGAGCACCAGAATTATAAATATGCAACATGAATTAAACCTCCCACCTTTGATAGAACATATCAAACAGTCAGCTGTGATATTTGGAGTTAAATTAGCGAAATCAACTCAGCCTCATCCATGTAATGCTGGTCATTTGCAAGGGCCGCAGTCAGCGCCAACAATCAATCAATCACTAATAAAAAGTAACATACAGTATGAAAGACAAATTCACCCCAAAGTATTTAAGCTTATAACCAATGAGACAAAAAAAACATAATGTAACACTCTTTACTGAGAGTGGTCCTGAACGATTAATAAATCCTTGCAAGAGGATTGGGCCAGAAATTCTCTTTCCAATATTATCATCTGGTCCGAATGTTGCTCCAATTATTAAAAAACATCAATGGTTAGATGAAATTGAAGCCTTTATTGAAACTAGTTTCCCAACTAACAATGAAACACTCTGCATTTACACTGATGGGTCTCACACAAGCAGTACAGGAGGGTCTGGGTGCAGCATTATAGTTTATGAAAATTTTGAAGGGCAGCAAATATTTGACAAAGCACTGAGTATGCCAAAATGGTCATCAATCACCGAATGTGAAATTGTTGGTCTAAAACTTGCTATTGAACATGTTCTCAGTGCTAGGAGAAATGCTATCATATTCTGTGACTCGCAGAGTGCGCTTCTGTCACTGAGATCATTAAAAAGCTCCTACAAAACTCACATGGCTGAAATTCAAGAGGCTCTTATTGATTGCGCAAAACTTAAACTCCAAGTTAAGTTTTCATGGGTACCCTCCCATGTTGGGATAGTAGGTAATGAAAAGGCTGACAGGCTGGCAAAAATGGCAACTGAGAGTTCAGTGTCTGAATCTATAACCACACTGACTCAGTTTAAAACAATGTTGTATAATGAGATTATGGAAGAGCAAGAACTTTCTACACTCACACAACATGTAAGCAGCTGTTCGATCCAACATTATGAAAACTTCAGAAGGCTGAGACACAAATACAGCATGGGTAAAATGCTTACAGGTGACTGTGATAGAGTTGCTGCCCGTATAAGACTTGGTTATAGAAATATATGGGAGGTGAATTGCGAGAAAACTGGTAGAAAGCACCCAGAACACTCAAAATGCCGTTTATGTGAGTGTGAAGGGGGCAACAATTTAGTACACTACATTGCAGAGTGCACAAAGCTTAAGGACTTCAGACCTCTTGGCCTGAGCTACTTTGAACTTTGTGTGCACTTTTGCAACCCAGAGAACTTATATCCTGTACTTAGTGTATACCCAACGTTGAAAATGTAATTCTTTTACCCTCTTCTCCGTCTACATCTTTTCCCACATTTATGTGGGGTCGATGTTTCTGGTCAGTTTTCTCCATTTATTTCTGTCCCATACCTCATCACCCAACAAACCTTTAGACCTCAGATCATCATTGATGCAATCCATCCACCTACGCTTTGGTCTCCCTCTCCTTCTACCCTGTATATCCATTTCCATCACCCTCCTCCCAACATACTGTTCATCCCTTCTAACGACATGACCATACCATCTTAGTCTACTTTCTTGTATATTATCTGATATTTCTATAACTTTGAAAAAAAAAAAAAAAAAAAAAAAAAAAAAAAAAAGGGGTGGAGGGAATACTCTCTCTCTCTCTCTCTCTCTCTCTCTCTCTCTCTCTCTCTCTCTCTCTCTCTCTCTCTCTCTCTCTCTCTCTCTCTCTCTCTCTCTCTCTCTCTCTCTCTCATATGCCTTTTTATATACATAAGCCACTTTTCCCCTTATAAGGTGAGTGGCTGAGTAAAGGAATACTGCTCTGACTTTCTGGGAAGAGAAAGTACAGAGAAGGGTTCTTTCATTCCCTTCGCTCCGCCCCACTTAGTCTACTCTTACGACACGCAGGGGAACATGGAGGAAGTATTCTAACCCCCTCCCTCAAGAGCTCATATATGTGTGTACATGTGTACATGTATGTGTATATGTATATGTATATGTATATGTATTTATATGTATATATGTATGTATATGTGTATATGTATATGTATGTGCATGTCTATATGTATCAATAATTACTACTTTTGATTCATAACTCTATCTATATACAAAAGCTGTAGTAATAATAATAATAATAATAATAATAATAATAATAATAATAATAATAATAATAATAATAATAATAATAATAATAATAATAATAGTAATAATAATAATGATAATAATAATAATAATGATAATAATAATAATAATAATGATAATAATAATCATGATGGTGGTAGCAATGGTTGTGATAATAGTGATAATGGATTAATTGACGTAATTCTCTCTCACGTACATAATTTGAAGGGTGGAGAAGGGGAAAGGCTTTCAGTCTTTCTCTTTCTTTTCCTTCCAAATTTATCTTCCATTATATGGCACTGTGTTTATGTGTATGTATGTATGTATGTATGTTCAGGTTTATATGTGTACGTATATGCAATTAAGTACATGCACTTTCCTCTGCTGTGTTACCCTCAGATGACAATGATGTGTATGAGTATGCATGGATGTGTCTTTATCTGTAGTAAGGACGAATAACTCCTTTTGCTGAAATGAATACCACAAACTCTCTCTCTCTCTCTCTCTCTCTCTCTCTCTCTCTCTCTCTCTCTCTCTCTCTCTCTCTCTCTCTCTCTCCTTGATATGTATGGCTATGAAGCCCCAGTGGTGTTTCTATTGCTCATCTAATTAATGCATGCATATATATATATATGTATATATGTATGTGTGTGTGTATGTGTGTATATATATATATATATATATATATATATATATATATATATATATATATATATATATATATATATATATATATATATATATGTACCTACTTATTATTCTAACCTGAAAATTGTTATTCTATATCTGCTTCAAACTGTCTGCAGTAGTACAATTGAAAAGTGAAATGCAACTTAAATGATAGCACTCAACAAGGGCTATTGAAAATATTGTCACAATGATTACTCTTCAAGTACTCTTCAATTATTACACTATATTTTATTATTAATTACTTGCTATGATATTTAAAATTAATTGCAAATTCTATTAGTATGTTATTTATACATAACCACATAGATTGTAATATTATCAACTGCAATATGACTGGGAGTGCTCATGTGCACATGTCCCCATGTACAGTTATCTGAATAAATAAAAAAAAAATGGAAACATGTGCAATAGCCGTAGTCCATCTTTTAAGGGGGTGACCGAATCAAAGCACGCATTTATTTTTTTTTTCTTTTCAATTATATTGCGTGCTCTCTATTACATACTACTACGACTATTCTTTCAGCCTGTCCTATTCCTATTGTGTATCATTCCCTTATTTCTATCTTGTCCTTTAACTTTTACTTTTTCTTTGTCTTAATATTTTTTTGGTGCCTGGGTCTGATGAGGGCAATTTTTTTACCTGTCCCGGTGACCCACTCATAAAAAAATGGTAGAAAAAATCTGGAATTCAATTCAGTATTTCAGCTTAATTCCAAACAGCATTGAAGTGGAGTTGTTATGAATTTTAGTGGGTATATTGAATTGTGTGTTCGTTACAAGTTTGCTTTTCCACATTTTATGTAGTTTTATATTTCAGATTTTCAATTCATTTTTCTCTTCGTGTCGTGCGACCCTTATACATTCTCTTTCTCTAAGAACCATTATATTGCACTTTCACTTATTAAATCTTCAAGTGACCCGGTACGATTTTGGTTAGAATGAAGTGGACTGGGGTTGCGATGAAGTGGAAGAGCTGGACTGAAGTGGAAGGGGAATATATGAAGTAGAATTTGGCCAAGGACAAACTAGAATCTGGGACGAGGTACCTACCGTTCATTGGGATGTGTGGCTGTTGGTCGGAATAGCCCGGAGAGTCTTCTTACTATTGCATGTCAAATAGTTCTTGCCTATTTCTTTCTATTCAGCTACTCTTTTATTCGCTGCTTTTATTCTCTCGCTATTTTTACTATCCTTTCTTATTATCACCAATAGTTGGTGTCTTATAACTGATGCTGGTTTATTGTCATAAAGCTTTCCTTCACTTGTCATATCTGTTTTCCTCTTGGAATGAATTTTTAAACATGACTTTTATCCAATTGCCAAGCTCATCGTTTGTAATTTTACTCTTCATGTCTTGTTTCGTAATAGTTTTCAGTTCTTCTTAGGTGCTATTTATTTTATCTATAAATGCTCTAGTTGATATTGCCCAATAATCTTTTTTCATGTTTTGTTTTTCGTCTTTTACTCTTTTCATGAGGTCGTTTCTTTGCTTTTCTTATATGTACTTGAGGAAATGTTAACTGTTTGATCTTATTCTTCCTTCCATCGTACTTGAACCTATTTTTCTTCTCAATGTGGTTGTTTGGGCTTATATTGGGGCTCCCAGTATCTGTCTGTACACTGATTTCTCAATTCTTTGCTGGGTTTCATTTTCTGTTTTTGTGTAGCCTCTAGAATACTGGAAACAGGAAGTAAGGATGGTAAGCAATTGTTCTTCCAAAAAGTTTTCCTATTAAAGTTTTATGGCAGCTTTGGAGGACTATTGAATATGCTGTATTTGCTAGTTTCATTGTATTTCTATAATATTTTACTTATGTGTTTTAATAAAAAAAAATTCTCATTTGTCACTGTCACTCCAAGATATTTAATTTCATTTGTTACCCTTATGTCACTAATGCACTCTGGTCTTACTTTGCTGTTAAGAATTAGAATTTTACTCTTTTCTTTATTTATTTTTAGTCCACTTTTGTCACTTTGTGAAGTTAGCCGTTTTATATTTGCCTGTGGCTTCTATTGACCTTGTCAGTGTTAGTCTATCTTCTGCAAAAAAATATGGCACTTATTTTAAAAAAAAAAAATACTACAAAGCCTCTTACCCAGTCTTCAAGTTCTTCTATTGTCTGGTATGTTTCCCATATGAAGTGTGATGTTGAGGCTGTACATCCTTACCTTATTCCACTGCTAACTTCCATTTTGTTTTTACCCCCTGAGGGAGGGGGTTAAGAATAATTCTTCCGTGTTCCCTTGCGTGTCGTAAAAGTCGACTAAATGGGGCGGATCGGGAGAACTTGGAATCCCCTCCTCTGTATATTTTTCATGCTACGAGTGCCCAAGAGATTCGGAGGTATTCTGGTGGGAGAGATCCAGCCATAACCCTGATTACTGGGTCTCTGAATGTGCGTGGTTGTAGTGTAAATGAAAGTAAGGAGGTGATAGGGAGTATATTTGTGGAGAGAAAGATGGATGTACTTGCATTGAGCAAAACTACGATAAAAGGGAATGGTGAGTTGACATTTGAGAGTGTGGTAGGTAGGGTGTATGGAGTTGAGAGAGGAAGGAAGAGAGGGAGTGGCTGTGAAGAGATGAATAAGTGTGTGGTGGAATGGAAGGAAGTATCATCTCGAATATTAGTGGCTAAAATGAGGCTGGGATGCGAGGTTTGGGCGTTTGTGAGCGCATATGGCCCTGGCAGTGAAAGAAATGAGGAAGAAAGAGAAGACTTTTGGATGAAATTGAACGAGCGTGTGGAAGACTTGGGAATGAATGTGAATGTGGTGTTCATGGGAAATTTGAATGTTAGAGTAGGGAAATAAACACTAGATGGTGTAATTTGGAAGTATGGAGTACCTGGTAGGAATGAGAGTGGAGAGAAAATGATAGAAATGAGTATTGAGAGAGAGATGTAGATTGTTGATAATGAAAGAGTAGTTGACAAAGTATTAATGGATTATGCTGTCGTGAACAGGAGGGTGATTGGAAGAGCATTGGATGTGAATGTACTGAAAGGAGCTAGTGGTGAAATATCTGATCATTATTTAGTGGAAAGCAGAGTGAGAGTGGGAGAAAGTGGAGAAAAGAGGAGCAGCAAGAAAGGAAGTGAGGTGATAAAGATGAATGAATTGTATAAGAAAGAGAAAGACTTTGAGTATTAATATAGTCTGAGGAGTGTGTGGAATGTAGCTTAAGAGAAAGTTGAGGAGAGAGTGGAAGAAGAATGGGGCCGTTTCGAAAATGAAGTTATAAAGTGTGCCGAGGCAGTGTGTGGAAGGAGACTAACTGGTGAAAGTAAAAGGAAAGGTAGTGAATGGATGAATTAGCAGGTGAGTGCAGTAGTAGCTGAAAAGAAGTAGGCATTTGAGGTATGATTGCAGGTAGGTAATGTAGAGGCATATGAAAGGTATTGTGCAAAGAGGAGGTATGCAAAGTGTGTGGCGAGAGAGGCAAAGAGATAACCAAAATTAAGATGGAGTAGATGTTTGTTTGAGAATTTTGAAAGGAATAAAAAGATGTTTTGGAATTAATTGAAAACAGTTTAGAAAGGTGAGTCTGGTAGAGAGGAAAGGGTGAGAGAAGCAGATGAACAATTGCTAGTAGATGAAATAAAGGGGAGAGAGAGATGGGTTGAATATTTCAAGGACCTGCTAAATGAGGAAGATGATAGAGAGGAAGAGATTGTGGCTTTGGGAAATGAATGGAGAATGCCAATGTTAGGTGATGAAAATGATAGAGAAATAATAAAAGAGGAGGTACATTTGGCATGTAGAGCAACAAAAGCAGGTAAAGCACCAGGGATAGATGGGTGTCATGTAGAATGCTTGTAAAAAAGTGGGGAGGCATTAGTAGAATGGACAGTTAGGTTGTTGAATGTTTGCTACAGGAAAGGGAGGGTCCCAGTTGATTGGAGAAATGCATGTGTAGCTCCAATTTACAAAGGGAAAGGCAATAAGTATGAGTGAAGTAGTTTTAGAGGAAATGGTTTGTTAAGTGTAATTGGTAAGGTATATGGAAGAGTGTTAATCTAGAGAATTAGGAAAGGTACTGAGAGACTGACTGGGGAAGAACAGTGTGGGTTCACAAGAGGAAGAGGATATGTGGATCGGGTGTTTGTGGTGAGACAGGTGTGTGAAAAATTCTTGGAGAAAGGTAGGGACACATTTTGGGCTTTTATGAACTTAAAGAAAACATCTGACAGGGTAGATAAAGAGGGGGTTGTTTAGCGTGCTGCGACTGTATGGGATAAGTGGAAGTTTGTTGAATGCGGTGAAAAGTTTTTACATGAATAGTAGAGCACGTATGAGAGTTGGGAATGGTATGAGTGATTGGTTTGAGGTGAATGTAGGGTTACATCATGGTTGTGTAATGTCGCCATGGTTGTTTTATGTATATATGGATGGGATGGTAAGGGAAGTAAATGAAAGAGTATTAGACCGAGGCTTGGAACTAGTGGGTGAGGATGGAAGGTTGTGAAAATTGAATCAGTTGCTATTTGTGAATGGTACTGTACTGGTGGCTGACACTGGGAATGAATTGGATCTTTGGTGACTGAATTTGTTAAGATGTGTGAAAGAAAGAAGTTGCTGGTGAATATTGGTAAAAGTAAAGTTATGAGATGCATGTGGAGTATTAATGTTAGGAGATTGAATGCATAAGTGAATGGGCAGTTGCTTGAAGAAGTTGAGAGTTTTAAGTATCTGTGATCACATATATCAAGGAGTGGGCGAGTTGATGTAAGGGTAACTCACAGTGTGAAGGAAGCAAGTAAAAGTCTAGGTGGGTTGAAAAGTGTGATAAGAAATAGATATTTGGGAATGAATTCAAAGAGAAGGATATATGAAGGTGTGATTGCGCTGACAGCATTGTATGGAGAAGAGACTTGGAATGCAAGAGAGGATGAAAGGAAGAAGTTGAATGTAATGGAGATGATGTGTTTGAGAAGTATTTTGGTGTACTTCAATAGATAGAGTAAGAAATGAGGATGTCAGGCAAATGACGGGTGTTGAAAGGAAGCTGTCAGATAGGTTAGATCAGAAAGCGTTGAGTTGGTTTGGATACATGGAAAGGATGAGTGATGAACAAATAGTGAAGAGTGTGTGAAGTGCAGAAGTGATTGGTGTTAAGAGGGAGACCTAGAATGAGATGGATGGATGGCGTGAAAAGGGCACTGAATGAACGTAGAATGTCAGTGGCTTAGGGAAGAGTGCATGCAAGATATAGGAATGAGTGGAGGAAGTGGGACAAAGGTATTTCTCGCACCTACTAGCCCAGTGAACTGTGATGGACAGTTGTGAGGGGAGTTGCCATGTGATTACCTAATTGTGATTACCTAATTGTGTTTACGGGAAAGAGCCCAAAGCTCGTATCTTCCCGTCTCCTCATCGCTTCCATTTTAGACTTAGTGATACTTATCGTACCTGTCCTTAAAACTATGGATTGAGGTAGCATTAACTACCTCCTCGCTTAGCGAATTCCAATTATCAACTACTCTTACACTGAAAAAGTATTTCCTTACATCCTGCAAACAAGTTTTCTTACGAAGCTTCAAATTATGACCTCTAGTTCTAGAGCCAGCCATATCGCAATATCGATCCCTATCCACTCTATCATAACCATGAAGGAATTTAAAGACTGTCACCATATCCCCCCTTACTCTTCTAGCTTCGAGTGATGGCAAGTCTAATTCCCTCAGCCTCTCATCATAACCGAGATTGCGTATTTCTGGCACCAGTTTCGTGGCATGTCTTTGAACTTTTTCAAGCTTAGCTATGTGCTTTTTCAAGTGCGGATTCCAAAAGGGGGCTGCATATTCGAGTTTTGGCCTCACATATGTAAGGCTACCCTTACATTTGATAAGAATGCATATGCTGCCCTTACTACGCCATTTATATGTATTTCTGGAGACAAATCTGCCAGTATGTTTACTCCTAGATCTCTCTCATTTTCTGTCTCTTGAAGTTGTACTCCAGCCACCGAGTAGTCAAGCTTGGGCCTTCTTGCACTTGTACCCATTCTCATTACCTTACATTTTGAGGTATTGAATTTCATTAGCCACTTTTCTGACCACTCATGCAGATTATTTAGATCCTCCTGAAGTTCTCTACCATTGTTCTCGTTTTTTACTTTCTTCACAATCTTTGCATCATCTGCAAACATATTCATGAATGAATTTACAGACTCTGGTAGGTCATTTACATATACAAGGAACAAAAGTGGCCCTAAAGCTGAACCCTGTGGAACTCCACTACTAACTTTTCTCCATTCAGACACTGAGTGTCTTACTCTAACCCTCTGTTCCCTTCCTTCTAAGTAAGTTTTTATCCATTCCAAAACATTTCCACCTATTCTAGCCATTGAGTGCAGCTTCCTAATAAGTCTCCCATTTGGAACAGTGTCAAACGCTTTCTGGAAGTCTAGGAATATGCAATCTGCCCAGCCCTCTCTTTCCTGTAAGATTTGGCTTACCTCATCATAAAATTCTAATAAGTTTGTTACTGTTGATCTACCTTCTCTAAAACCATGTTGCCTCACTGACAAAAAGTTGAAGGATTCCAAGTGAAGAGAGATATGTTTCCTTAGTAGTTTCTCCATAACTTTGCAAACTATGCTGGTCAAGGAAACTGGTCTATAGTTCAGAGCCGTATCCATCCTTCCCTTTTTGAAGATAGGTATCACATTTGCTTGTTTCCAGCATCTTGGAATCTCCCCCGACTCCAGTGACTCCTTAAATATGATACTTAGTGCCACTGATATTGTGTTTGCGCATTTTTTAAGCACATGAGGGGATATGTCATCAGGACCTGTAGCTTTATGAACATCTAAATCCATCAGCGCTTTGCATACCTCTGTGGCTGTAAGGTTGATGTTCTCTAATACCGGCCCTTGAGCTTCTATCACTGCAATCTGAGGGGGTGGGGTATTTTCTACTGTAAATACTGACTGAAACTCCTTGTTCAATTCTTTGCAGATCTCTTCGTCCGTCTCAGTGATGCTTCCATCCGCTCTCTTTAGCCTTAAAACCTGTTCTTTTACCTTCAGTTTTCCTCTGATAAAGCTGTGGAAAAGCTTGGGATTTTCTTTAGCCTTCCTGGTGATGTCCCTCTCATAATCTCTCTCTGCCTCTCTCCTTTTACTTAGGTAGTCATTTCTTGCTCTTTTGTAGGTTTGCCAGGCATTTATGTTTTTTCTCCTCCTATACCTTTTCCAGCATTTGTCTCTCCACTCCTTAGCTCTTTTACACCCATTATCGAACCATTTCTCTCTGGCATGAATTACACCTACTTTGGTGACAGGTATGCAGCAATCTACTATCTTCCCATATTTCTCACAAAAGATGTCATACATTTCTTGTACAGATTTGTTGTAAAATAAGGTTCTCCAGTCAATAACTGCAAAAAGCTCATTCATTTTGATGTAATCTCCTTTCGGATAGTTCCTCCTCATGTCCTCAGTGCCTCTACTCTCAGGAAGAATATCTTCAATGATATACTCCATCAACAACACACAGTGGTCACTCTTTCCAATTGGTGGTTCATACTCAATATTTTCAATATCCAACACATTATCTGTGAACACTAGATCAAGTAGTGATGGCTCATCCCCACCCCTGGCTCTTGTTGGTTCCATTACATGTTGGTGTAGGAAATTCCCTTGTACGCAATCTAGGAATCTTGCCCCGAATGAGTCCTCACCACTGTGTGGGTCAAGATTTATCCAATCTATCTCTTTATGATTAAAGTCTCCCATAATCAAAATCCTACAATTTTTCTCCCGTGCCATGTTAACAACTGAGTTTATGACTTCAATAGTACCTATATGACTTTCCTCATAAATTTCAAGCCTATTTTGGTTCCTTGGTGGGTTGTATACAACAGTTATTATAATGCTCTCTGACCCAGTATTTATGCGAGCAACAAGAAATTCCCTGAACTCACTTTCTATAGCCAAGTTTATTTCTTCAACTTGAATCCTCTCACTTATGAGCAGTGCTATCCCTCCACCAGTCCTCTCAGATCTTTCAACCCTTAGTATTCTGAAACCCTTAGGAAAAACTGTGACACTGTTTATGTCCTCACTCAACTTAGTCTCTGTAATTGCTACTATATCTGCCTTACTGTTATGAATCCTGTCTTTTAATTCTACTGCCTTACCAGCTAATCCATCAGCATTTGTGTATAACAATCTTAATGAGGCCCCATCCCCTGATCTTCTGTCATTATCTTCTTTATCTCCCCTTTGTCTGGAAGTATTCTGTAACGAAAATTTTTCTTCTCTTCTTCATGTCTTTCATCATTTAACCTTCTTGCCTCTTGCAACAAGTTTTTGATCTTTCCCATCTCTTCCTGTGTTCTGTATCGTCTAATGAACACTTCTTTGCATTTTTGAAGGTCTTTTAGACTTTTTTTTCTCAACAATATTTCCCTACATGTTTCCCCTCTCTCAAAGGTTACTTTTGTTGGTCTCGGCTTTCCTTCCCTCGAATATTTACCTAGTTGGTGTATGTTTACAATATCTTCAGGACCACATACTACTCCAAGCTTTCTTATCAGGTCTACAACCCTAGCTTTATTTTCTTCAAGTCTCCCCTGCCATGTTGGCTCCTGGGATTCACTTATGCCTGAGATTACCACTGTCTTCTCCTTATCAAGTGCCTGTCTGATGAGTGGGTTTGCCCTTTCCATCACAACGTCATTCATTTTTTCGATTACTGTCTCTTTATAGTCAACTGTTTGTATGTGTTCCAGTGCCACCACCTTTACAGCCTCTTTTACTGCCACATTCCCCTTTAGTGCATCAGCAAAGGACGTTTTCATGGCATCATTTTCCATATTCAGCTCCTGGAACTCTTTTCTGAACTGTTCAATGTTTTCCTTAATCTGGACATTCCAAGCAGCAATCTCGTCTCTCTCAGAAGAGAGCAGTGAACTAACATCTAATTCCTTTAGGTTGTCATTCAGCTGTTTGTTTTTATCTTCTTGTTTAGAAATTCTAGATTCTAGTTGACTCTTTTCCCCTTCCAGCTTCTTTATTTTTTTTTCTAGTTCCTTTCTCTCCTGCCCTTGTGCTTTATTTGCTTCCTCCAAAGATCTTATTTGTTCTCTGAGTGTTTCATTCTCTTTCATTTCTCCATCCATATTCCGAATTTTATCATCAAGGCTTATAACCATTTCCTCTAACTTTTTGATTCTCTGTTTAAGTCCCCTGATGACTACCCCTTCTCCCGACCCATGGGTGGGAGAGGTTTGGGACAGAGATGGCCTCATTTTTATGTTCTCCCTCTCACAGAATATAGAAAGAAGACGAGAAAGAGGAAAAAAAGAAAAGAGAAAAACTTTTAATTGAGCTTCACACAGAATTTTTATATCTCCATATAAGTGCTATTTAGTGACTCAGTTTGTCTCTTTTCTGGTAACACACATCTTAACTTAAAAACTTGACCATGGTAATTTAAGTATAAAAAGAAAAAGAAAAACAAAAGTCAAACCTGAAGGAAAATTCGAATTTGTGTTTGAGGTGGCACCCACCTGTTTCTGCTATATATTCTTCCTAACTGATAAACTGACTTGCGATGAAGAGGTGGGGGTAAACCAGCTGCAGCTGTCGGGCCTCAGTGTAGAATATCCTTCCCTGCCTACCTTGTGGGTGACGAAGCAGAGTGGGAGGGGGGGAAAGTGGCAAGTCTTTATCCCAAAGGAGCTAAGAGGAGTAGTTGAGGTATGTGTGGATCATAATGAATGCGTGTTTCTTGGCTCTGCCACCCCCATTAGAAGGGGGCATGAGGCCATATGTATATGTATGTATGTGTAACTTCCATTTTTATCTTTTGTTCTCCATTTGTCCAATCTCACGTGTATACATTCTTTATTGTTTCAATTGTATTTTTTTTTCAGAACATTTATTCTATTTTCCCTTTTTAGTGAATAAAAAGCATTTTAAAATTCAACTAAGATCACAAACATAGGAAACTTCCTCTTAAATGTACTATCTATACATTATTTTCATATCATCAGGTTGTTTTCAATTTTTCCTCTTTCAGTCATTCCACTTTGTATATCTTTTGTTAGGTCATTATCTATGAGATGCTCCTCCTCTACTCTATTTTCTCTTTCACTGTCATTGTTCATAATACAATTGATTGGATATACAAGAGTCATGGCTATGAGTCTCTGTTCTTGTACTTTTGTTTTTTATGTCTTCGGTATCATGTCTATATTGGATTCACTTCAATCTGGGGAGATATCATTTCTTACTGGTATCTTACAGCTCCATTCAGAGCACTTATAAAAACTGAGCTGTCTTCTTGGGCGTTACAAAACTCGGGTTTCATTCCATCAGGCCCTGCTGCCTTTCCCTTATTTAATTTCTTTATATATTTCTTAATCTGTTCATCAGTCATATCCGGATATTTCATATATGGTACTATCTTTTATCCCTTTACGGCCATGTCCAGCTGTTCCCTTATGCCTCTCTGTGTTTCTACCCTATATTGTTCGTCATGTCTAGTTATGGTTAATAGTTCAGCCGAATCTCATTTCTTATTATGATCTTCGTCCATATTCCTCAGTAGTTACTTCATTCCATACTTCACTTATATTATGCTCATTCATTTCGTAGATAGTCTACCAGTATTATTTTATGGTTTCTTCCATTTCATCTTTGGATATTTTCTTACCTTCATTGTCATATAGCTGTAATTCTTTTTTTTTATCTTTTTTACATTTGTTTCTTAACTTATCTATTATTTCTTACATTTGCGTCTTGTCTTTGCTACCAATTATTTTCTCGGCAAGTTATTTTTTTTTTTCAGTCTTTTGTTGGGTTTATCCCTTCTCTTCCAGATATATTTCCTCATACTTTGTCCTCTCCTCCACCTCTTTCGAATTTTTTTTCTGTTTAATATTTTCCTTTGCATTATTCCTTTCCTTATCTTTTCAGTTACTCCCCATGGGGCTTATACTGTCAGAGTTTGCTCTTCGTAGAACATTTTCCTTCTATAAACCTTCCTTAGATATCTATTTGCTGCTGTCTTTGAGATATCATTCAGTTCCTGCACAAGTTGTACAGCATTTTCCTTTAGACAGACTTCAACTTTCTTCCTGTAGTTTTCCAAAGATTCTTTATCTGTTCGGTAATATATAATCTCTGCCAAATTGAACTTTATTTATTTGGCTCTCTCTACATTAATTTATCTCTATAAGATTATGGTCTGACAAATCATATATGAGTCTTTTAAAGTGGTCATATGCGCCTGATTTGTCACCATAACGAAGTCTATCACTCTTCTTTATTCCCTTTTTTGGCCAAATAATTTTTCCTTCACAATTATGATCATCATTTAGCACTATCAAATTGTAATCGGCCATCCAATCCAGTATGATTTTTCCATTATTATTTAGCTTTTGTTTTCCCTTGATTCCTACGTGACCATTAAAATCACTCATAGTTAATAAAATTTCTTCGTTATGTTGCATAATAAACTCTTCAACTTTTTGCTGAAAAGAATATTTTTTTCTTTATTTTCCTTATCCTCCACAGAAAAATAAACCAAAGCAATAAAAGAATGTTCATAGTATATTTCTCCATAAATAAATAAAGCATGTCTCATATTACTTTTACACTTTTGTAACTTAAATTTGCTGCTTTTCCTACCTACACACACATGTTGCCTCTTTTTTTTTTTTTTATCTCTCATGCTCTCAATTACCACTTATTTTTACCCTTCTCATCTTTTCATGTGTTTCAGTCATGGCCAAAATAGTATTTATATCTAACAATTTTTCAAATGTAACCATTTTACAATTGTTAATACTTGTACATTGATTAACTTAAAAAATAATTTCTGCTTCTATCACACTTTATTTTCTGTATCTGTAACTTGTCATGTAGACCAACTAGCCCTCTTGGCCTTGTCAATTAATTTGAATTATTTTTCTTTTCTTTATTATCCAGAGACTTCCTTCACTCTTTTTCCTCGTTCATTCTTCTTTAAGGATCTTCTTTTCTTCACTTTCTTTTATTGTTAAATCCAGAGAAATCATGACCTCTTTAATTTCATTGTCCGTATCATTTCTCAGTTTTTTGGCTTTTGTGATTATATTCCATGTCATTTTTTCTTCTTGTTAGTTTTACAAGGATGGGTGTAGTTTTCCCTACTTCACTTTTTCCTTATCTTGTGACTTTCTCTATATTTAAGTCCTCTACTGTTAGTCCTAGACACCTCTGGAAGATTTCTCGACAGTGCTTCGTGTCGTCCCCTTGTCTCCCACTGCCCGATTCCTTATGAGATTCTATAACATTATATAATATAAAATTGTTTTCCTCCTTTCTTTGTTCTCAATTTCCTTTATTCTGTTCATAGCCGAGCAGTCTCATCCAAAAAACACGTACAAGTTATAACAAAGAAAACGGAGCAGGCTCGGCAACCCACGCTCTAGCAGACATCAGTGTCTGAGGTAATTTCTAGCATTAATATAGAATATAACCCATTGCCTCATTTATTGCATTAATCTTTTAATATAGGAAGCTTTTATTCATTGGGTATACCAAATTAATGAAAACAGCTGAAAATTACCTGATGAACGAATGAAAGGGTTGCTTATGAATATGGCTCATATACCGTGCTGCATACTATTATTCAATCATAAGAGCCTCAGTATATTACTGAAAGTGTGATATTTCATTCATTTTTACTACTTATTAAATTTTGTGTATAGATAAAGTTGTCTTAATATATTCTCTCGTGTGTGGTGGGGGAAGTTGTGGTGACCCTTTATCTCCAAGGAGCTCAGACAAGTAACTGGGGGTAATTTGGTTTCTGTGAATGTGTTTTGACTCGGCCACCTCCCTTACAAAAGGATTGCGGCCATTGTATATGTATTTGCATGGGAAAATGGAAATCCCCTTCAGGAAAGGAGAGTGTTACTTATATAAAAAAGAAAAAAAAGTTAACTTGACTAAATCACTGTTCAGTTGTCTATGACCTTCCTTCCCTAATATGTTTAATTCCTTTCCGAAATTATATACGTTTAACCAGAAGTTTATGCCTTATTTACCCTGGAAATTTCGAGTCCCCCTCTGTAGGGAGGGAACTCTTCCCACAGATACTGTGTGGAAATTTGTAGCTCACGGATTGGTTGGTGCAGCGACTGCTTGCTCCCATCCACCTCCAGACTCTGGAACTCTTTTCCTCCTTCTATCTTTCCTAATTCTTATAACCTATCTTCCTTCTAAAAACAAATCTATCTTCATTTCAGGGCGTAATCCTACCATGTATCTAGGTCCTCAGTACTTTGACTATTCTTCCAGCCTATTCATTTGCTATTGTGTGTCTTCCCTTTTACATTTGCCTTGTCATTAAGCTTCTACTTTTTTCTTCGTCTTAATGTTCATTTGGTGGCAGGGCATGATGAGTGCAATTTTCTAGCCTGTTCCAGTGTCACACTCATAAAAAAGAAAAAATCTGCCAATTTGATTTGTCCTTGCAATCTGCAGGATGAACGTTTTTTACCCTCTCGAAGCTCAAGCTCAGAAAGATATTGAACCCACCATGACCTTGCATCCCGTAATTTAATAGAAATTGGTAAGATTACAAGAAGTCCATGATTAGGTATTCAGTAATAGGAGAGGAACTATAAGAATCTGTGAACAAAAGAGATCATGGGGTACATGTAATGGCAGATTCTCCTACGGAGAAGCATCCTACTGAGACGACGAGTTCCATTATAATACGAATGAGTCAATACCTTTTTCTTCTTTATTCCCTAATGGCTGCAATGACCACTTTGCAGAGTTGAACTTGGAAGTTAATGTGTGGGTCCACTGAATGACCAAAGATGACAATACGAAATTAGATTGAAATGTAGATGCAAGCCTTAATTTTATATAATTTTTTCATAGTACCAAACTTAAATGTGTTCTTTTTTTCAGTTCGGCAGTTCATTGGCTGCAGTTCACATGTTGCACGCTCAAGTACGCTTGAAGACATCAAGTCATCATGTTTTGCGTACCACTGGAAAAGGTATGGTGATTTATCTTTCTATATTTTTTCCCATATCTTCTTGCTTCAAGATAAACTGTACTGAATATTATGTTGATATCCTTTCTCCTCAAAGGTCACCTATTTTGACAAAATTAAACAAGTAAAAACAAGTAAAGAAAATTGTCAGTATTTCTTGAGTTCTGCATCCACCTGCTTTGTGTGTAATTACCTAACTGTAATTATCTAATAATGCTTACGGAAAAGAGCCCCATGATCATAACTTCCTGTCTCCTGGTCGGTTCCATTTTTGTATTTAGTGATACTTATGATACTTGTCCTAAAACTATGGACTGAGTTAGCATTAACTACCTCCTCGCTTAGCGAATTCCAAGCATCAACTACTCTTACACTAAAAAAGTTCCTCCTTACATTCTGCAAAGAAGTTTTCTTACGAAGCTTCAAACTATGACCTCTATTTCTAGTACCAGCTATATCAAAATGTCGATCCCTATCCACTCTGTCATAACCGTGAAGGAATTTAAAAACTGTCACCATATCCCCCCTTATTCTTCCACCTTCAGGTGATGATATGTTTTTGCGTATTTCTGGCGCCAGTTTCGCGGCATGTATCTGAATTTTTTCCAACTTAACTACGTGTTTTTTCAAGTGTGGATTCCAAAAGGGGACTGAATATTCAAGCTTTGGCCTCATTTAGGTTACATAAATATTTCTGAACATTTGCTTGTCCGTGTACCCGGAGGCTACCCTTACATTTGCTAAGAAAGCATATGCTGTCCTTATTATGTTATGTAAATGTATTTCCAGAAACAAATCTGCCAGCATGTTTACTCCTAGATCTCTCTCATTCTCTGTCTCTTGAAGTTTTTCTCCTGCTATTGAGTATTCAAGCTTGGGCTTTCTAGCACTTGTACCCATTCTCATAACCTTACATTTTGAAGTACTGAATTTCCTTAGCTACTTTTCTGACCAACCATGCAGGCTACTTAAGTCTTCCTGAAGTTTTCTACCATTGTTCTAGCCTCTTACTTTCTTCACAGTCTTTGAATCCATCAGCAAACATATACATGAATGAATTTACAGACTCTGGTAGGTCATTTACATATATAAGGAACAAAATTGGCCCTAAAACTGAACCCTGTGGAACTCCACTACTAACTCTTCTCCATTCAGACACTGAGTGTCTTACTCTAACCCTCTGTTCTCTTCTTTCTTAGTAAGTATTTATCCATTCCAAGACAACTCCACCTATTTTAGCCATTGCTTGCAGCTTCTTAATAAGTCTCCCGAGAAGGACCGTGTCAAATGCTTTCTGGAAGTCTAGGAATATACAATCTGCCCAGCCTTCTCTTTCCTGTAAGATTTGGCTTACCTCATCATAAAATTGTAATAAGTTTGTTACTGTTGAACTACCTTCTCTGAAGCCATGTTGTCTCACTAACAAAAAGTTGAATTATTCCAAGTGAAGAGAGGTGTGTTTTCTTAGTAGTTTCTCCATATCTTTGCAATCTATGCTGGTCAAGGAAACGTCCATAGTTTAGAGCCATATCCCTCCTTCCCTTTGTGAAGATAGGTACCACGTTCGCGCTTGTTTCCAATATCTTGGAATCTCCCCGGATTCCAGCGACTTTTCAAATATGATACATAGTGCCGCTGATATCGATTTAGAGCATTTCTTAAGTACATAAGAGGATATATCATCAGGACTTGTATTCTTTGCATACCTCTGTGGCTAAAAAGATGATGTTCTATAATACCGGCCCATCAGCTCCTTTCTTTGCAATATGAGGGGGTGGGGTATTTCCTGCTGTAATTACTTACTGAAACTCCTTGTTCAGATCTTTGCAGATCTCTTCATCCTTCTCATTGATGCTTCCATCGGCTCTCTTTAGCTTTAAAATACTTTCTCTGACCTTCAGTTTTCCTCTGATAAAGTTGTCGAACAGATTGGGATTTTCTTCAGCCTTCCTGGTAATATCCCTTTCATAGTCTCTCTCTGCCTCTTTTCTTTTACTTAGGTAATCATTTCTGGTTCTTTTATAAGTCTGCCAGGCATTTATGCTTTTTCGCCCATTATGTGACTACCTAATTGCCATTACCTAATTGTGCTTACGGGAAAGAGCCCAAAGCTCGTATCTTTCCGTCTACTGATCGGTTCCATTTTCTACTTAGTGATAATTATCATACCTGTTCTTAAAACTATGGATTGGGATAGCATTTACTACCTCCTCGCTTAGCGAATTCCAATTATCAACTACTCTTACACTGAAAAAGTATTTCCTTACATCCTGCAAAGATGTTTTCTTACAAAGCTTCAAACTATGACCTCTATTTCTAGAGCTAGCCATATCAAAATATCGATCCCTATCCACTCTATCATAACCATGAAGGAATTAAAGACTGTCATCATATCCCCCTCAATCTTCTAGCTTCGAGTGATGGTAAGTCTAATTCCCTCACCCTCTCATCATAACTGAGATTATGTATTTCTGGCACCAGTTTCGTGGCATGTCTTTGAACATTTTCAAGCTTAGCTACGTGCTTTTTTCAAGTGCGGATTCCAAAAGGGGGCTGTATATTCAAGTTTTGGCCTCACATAGGTTACATAAATATTTCTGAAAATTTCCTTGTCCATGAGCCTGAAGGCTACCCTTACATTTGATAAGAAAGCATATGCTTCCCTTACTATGCCATTTATATGCATTTCTGGAGACAAATCTGCCTATTCTGGTTCCTTGGTGGGTTATATACAACAGTTATTATAATGCTCTCTGACCCAGTATTTATGCGAGCAACAAGAAATTCCTTGAACTCACTTTCTATAGCCAAGTTTATTTCTTCAACCTGAATCCTTTCACTTATGAGCAGTGCTATCCCTCCACCAGTCCTCTCAGATCTTTCAACCCTTATTATTCTGAAACCCTTAGGAAAAACTGTGACACTGTTTATGTCCTCATTCAGCTTAGTCTCTGTAACTGCTACTATATCTGCCGTACTGTTGTAAATCCTATCTTTTAATTCTACTGCCTTACCAGCATCCCTCAGCATTTGCGTATAACAATCTTAATGAGGCCCCATCCCCTAATCTTCTGTCATTATCCTCTTTATCTCACCTTTGTCTGGAAGAACTCTGAAATTAAAATTTTTCTTCTCTTCTTAATTTTTTTCCTCATTTAACTTTCTTGCCTCTTGCAACGAGTTTTTGATCTTTCCCATCTCTTCCTGTGTTCTGTATCATCTAATGAACACTTCTTTGAATTCTTGAAGGTCTTTTAGACTTTTTTTCCTCATCAGTATTTCTCTACATGTTTCCTCTCTCTCAAAGGTTACTTTTGTTGGTCTCTGCTTTCCCTCCCTCGAATATTTGCCTAGTTGGTGAATGTTTACAATATCCTCAGGACCACAAACTACTCCGTGCTTTCTTATCAGGTCTATAACCCTAGCTTTATTTTCTTCAAGTCTACCCAGCCATGTTGGCTCCTGGGATTCACTTATGCCTGACCACTCATGCAGATTATTTAGATCCTCCTGAAGTTCTCTACCATTGTTCTCGTTTTTTACTTTCTTCACAATCTTTGCATCATCTGCAAACATATTCATGAATGAATTTACAGACTCTGGTAGGTCATTTGCATATACAAGGAACAAAAGTGGCCCTAAAACTGATCCCTGTGGAACTCCACTACTAACTCTTCTCCATTCAGACACTGAGTGTCTTACTCTAACCCTCTGTTCCCTTCCTTCTAAGTAAGTTTTTATCCATTCCAAAACATTCCACCTATTCTAGCCATTGATTGCAGCTTCCTAATAAGTCTCCCATGTGGAACAGTGTCAAACGCTTTCTGGAAGTCTAGGAATATGCAATCTGCCCAGCCCTCTCTTTCCTGTAAGATTTGGCTTACCTCATCATAAAATTCTAATAAGTTTGTTACTGTTGATCTACCTTCTCTGAAGCCATGTTGCCTCACTGACAAAAAGTTGAAGGATTCCAAGTGCAGAGAGATATGTTTCCTTAGTAGTTTCTCCATAACTTTGCAAACTATGCTGGTCAAGGAAACTGGTCTATAGTTCAGAGCCGTATCCCTCCTTCCCTTTTTGAAGATAGGTATCACATTTGCTTGTTTCCAGCATCTTGGAATCTCCCCCGACTCCAGTGACTCCTTAAATATGATACTTAGTGCCAATGATATTGTGTTTGCGCATTTTTTAAGCACATGAGGGGATATGTCATCAGGACCTGTAGCTTTATGAACATCTAAATCCATCAGCGCTTTGCATACCTCTGTGGCTGTAAGGTTGATGTTCTCTGATACCGGCCCTTGAGCTTCTATCACTGCAATCTGAGGGGGTGGGGTATTTTCTACTGTAAATACTGACTGAAACTCCTTGTTCAATTCTTTGCAGATCTCTTCATCCGTCTCAGTGATGCTTCCATCCGCTCTCTTTAGCCTTAAAACCTGTTCTTTTACCTTCAGTTTTCCTCTGATAAAGCTGTGGAAAAGCTTGGGATTTTCTTTAGCCTTCCTGGTGATGTCCCTCTCATAGTCTCTCTCTGCCTCTCTCCTTTTACTTAGGTAGTCATTTCTTGCTCTTTTGTAGGTTTGCCAGGCATTTATGTTTTTTCTCCTCCTATACCTTTTCCAGCATTTGTCTCTCCACTCCTTAGTTCTTTTACACCCATTATCGAACCATTTCTCTCTGGCATGAATTACACCTACTTTGGTGACAGGTATGCAGCAATCTACTATCTTCCCATATTTCTCACAAAAGATGTCATACATTTCTTGTACAGATTTGTTGTAAAATAAGGTTCTCCAGTCAATAACTGCAAAAAGCTCATTCATTTTGATGTAATCTCCTTTCGGATAGTTCCTCCTCATGTCCTCAGTGCCTCTACTCTCAGGAAGAATATCTTCAATGATATACTCCATCAACAACACACAGTGGTCACTCTTTCCAATTGGTGGTTCATACTCAATTTTTTCAATATCCAACACATTATCTGTGAACACTAGATCAAGTAGTGATGGCTCATCCCCACCCCTGGCCCTTGTTGGTTCCATTACATGTTGGTGTAGGAAATTCCCTTGTACGCAATCTAGGAATCTTGCCCCAAATGAGTCCTCACCACTGTGTGGGTCAAGATTTATTCAATCTATCTCTTTATGATTAAAGTCTCCCATAATCAAAATCCTACATTTTTTTTCCCGTGCCATGTTAACAACTGAGTTTATGACTTCAATAGTACCTATATGACTTTCCTCATAAACTTCAAGCCTATTTTGGTTCCTTGGTGGGTTGTATACAACAGTTATTATAATGCTCTCTGACCCAGTATTTATGCGAGCAACAAGAAATTCCTTGAACTCACTTTCTATAGCCAAGTTTATTTCTTCGACTTGAATCCTCTCACTTATGAGCAGTGCTATCCCTCCACCAGTCCTCTCAGATCTTTCACCCCTTAGTATTCTGAAACCCTTAGGAAAAACTGTGACACTGTTTATGTCCTCACTCAACTTAGTCTCTGTAATTGCTACTATATCTGCCTTACTGTTGTGAATCCTATCTTTTAATTCTCCTGCCTTACCAGCTAATCCATCAGCATTTGTGTAGAACAATCTTAATGAGGCCCCATCCCCTGATCTTCTGTCATTATCTTCTTTATCTCCCCTTTGTCTGGAAGAACCCTGTAATGAAAATTTTTCTTCTCTTCTTCATTTCTTTCATCATTTAACCTTCTTGCCTCTTGCAACAAGTTTTTGATCTTTCCCATCTCTTCCTGTGTTCTGTATCGTCTAATGAACACTTCTTTGAATTCTTGAAGGTCTTTTAGACTTATTTTTCTCAACAATATTTCCCTACATGTTTCCCCTCTCTCAAAGGTTACTTTTGTTGGTCTCGGCTTTCCTTCCCTCGAATATTTACCTAGTTGGTGTATGTTTACAATATCCTCAGGACCACATACTACTCCAAGCTTTCTTATCAGGTCTACAACCCTAGTTTTATTTTCTTCAAGTCTCCCCTGCCATGTTGGCCCCTGGGACTCGCTTATGCCTGAGATTACCACTGTCTTCTCCTTATCAAGTGCCTGTCTGATGAGTGGGTTTGCCCTTTCCATCACAACGTTTTTCATTTTTTCGATTACTGTCTCTTTATAGTCAACTGTTTGTATGTTTTCCAGTGCCACCACCTTTACAGCCTCTTTTACTGTCACATTCCCCTTTAGTGCATCAGCAAAGGAAGTTTTCATGGCATCATTTTCCATATTCAGCTCCTGGAACTCTTTTCTGAACTGTTCAATGTTTTCCTTAATCTGGACATTCCAAGCAGCAATCTCGTCTCTCTCAGAAGAGAGCAGTGAACTAACATCTAATTCCTTTAGGTTGTCATTCAGCTGTTTGTTTTTATCTTCTTGTTTAGAAAGTCTAGATTCTAGTTGACTCTTTTCCCCTTCCAGCTTCTTTATTCTTTTTTCTAGTTCCTTTCTCTCCTGCCCTTGTGCTTTATTTGCTTCCTCCAAAGATCTTATTTGCTCTCTGAGTGTTTCATTCTCTTTCATTTCTCCATCCATATTCCGAATTTTATCATCAAGGCTTATAACTATTTCCTCTAAATTCTTGATTTTCTGTTTGAGTCTCCTGATGGCTACCCCTCCTACCGACCCATCGATGGGAGAGGTTTGGGACAGAGATGGCGTCATTTTTATGTTCTCCCTCTCACAGAATATAGAAAGAAGACGAGAAAGAGGAAAAAAAAGAGAAAAACTTTTAATTAAGCTTCACACCGAATTTTTATATCTCCATATAAGTGCTATTTAGTGACTCAGTTTATCTCTTTTCTGGTAACACACATCTTAACTTAAAAACTTGACCATGGTAATTTAAGGATAAAAAGAAAAAGAAAAAAAAATGCAACAAAACAAAAGTCAAACCTGAAGGAAAAATTCGAACCTGTGTCTGAGGTGGCACCCACCTGTTTCTGCTATATATTCTTCCTAACTGATAAACTCACTTGCTAACCAAGGTATGTTATCACAGGATTAGACTCTACATTTAACTCAATATATATATATACAAAATAAAAACAAAATAGTAAAAGAGAAAGCTAAAGGAAAAGCAAAAAAAAAAAATGAAGAAAATAAGACAGCTGTACTACTTGGCAACTTAACTCAGTGCTGTTGACAGGTGGATATTTTTTTTTTTTTACTTATTCAATTATTTCGTGTATCAAACTAACTAACAAGTTAATATAAATGGGAAGGATACTGATTTTAACAATATATGGAACCACAGGATCAGGTAAACGGCTTAAGAGCTTTCCCCAGTTTACACAAAAAATTAGGTAATGTGATGTGATGGCTTCACCTCTGGCAACTCTTCTAAATTTCCTTCAAGGCAGAACTGGACGGCAGCTTCTCTCTCCCCTCACGAAAAATGTTCTCAATTTTTTTTCCTTTAATATTTTGGACAGTCTCGTCATACAACAAATATAAGTTTTGTACTCACAATACTCTGCAGGATTTCAGATTTAGGGAAATTATGGTAAAGTGTGTGTGATTACCTAATTGTGTTTACGGGAAAAAGCCCAAAGCTCGTATCTTCCCATCTCCTGATCGGTTCCATTTTAGACTTAGTGATACTTATCATACCTGTCCTTAAAACTATGGATTGAGATAGCATTAACTACCTCCTCGCTTAGCGTGTGTGTGCGTGTGTTTGATGTACATATTGAAAATTAATATAAAAACCGCAAACTGAAATTGCAATAATGTGGTAGACTTGGTGTTTAGTTAATTCATTTTTTTTTTAAGAGTGTGACACCGGGACAGGCAGAAACTGCCCTCATCAACAAAGGCCCGGGCACGAGAAAATACCAAGACGAAGGAAAAGAAAAAGGTTAAGGGCAAGGCAGAGATGAGGTAATGTCACACAAAGGAAAACGACAGACAGAAAAATACAGTCAAAGTAAAGAGGACCCAGAGATAAGGAGGACTAGGCTCTGAGATGACGATAGATCTGCTTTTTGAAGAATGAAAGGTTATAAGAATTAGGGAAGACAGAAGGAGGAAGAGAGTTCCAGAGTCTGGAGGTAGATGGGAAGAAGTATATCTGACCATTTTCTTAACTTTAAATATATATTGACCTTATTTCATCATGGCTTTTCAAATAAGGACTTATTAAAATCTTTTCTATTCATTGTTCAAGTGGAGAGAGAGAGAGAGAGAGAGAGAGAGAGAGGAGAGAGAGAGAGAGAGAGGCATATCTAAATTGATTAGAGTTCCCTAATGACTGTATGAAATTGATGATGTGGAAAACTCGTAGGTCAGAGCTAAAGACTAATCGCTGCCTTTAAAACGGAGTCAAGATAAGTGGGTTCTGAAAAAGAGGAATGAGAAGGCGACTTCCACACTGGCTTTTAATTGACTGATTGAAGAGCTAAGTGAATATACCAAGACTGAGGGAATAGCTTCTTGGATGCGGTTTTGATCACGCTTCTTTAATATTTTTAGTTTTATTAGGAATTATAATATAAAGCAATACATCTTGTTCCGGTAATAACAGCATATTTTATCAATACTAGCTGCAACTAAGGTTCTGTAACTCAGATCTTATCTGGAATTATATATATATATATATATATATATATATATATATATATATATATATATATATATATATATATATATATATATATATATATATATATATATATATATATATATATATATATATATATATATATATATATATATGTATGTATGTATGTATGTATGTATGTATGTATGTATGTATGTATGTATGTATGTATGTATGTATGTATGTATGTATGTATGTATGTATGTATGTATGTATATGTATATATATATATATATATATATATATATATATATATATATATATATATATATATATATATATATATATATATATATATATATATATATATATATATATATATATATATATATATATATATATATATATATATATATAGTTTATTAACAGTGCCATGTGAGTTTTTTCACTTTTTTTTGTTTTTAGCAGACCAGCTTGAATTATTTTACTTCACTTGTGTAGGACTTGAATTTTTGTATCTGTTAAGCTTAGTCTAGCTAACTTTCCTATAAATGTAATAATGCTAGAGTAGGCATACTTGATAGCTGAGCTAACCTTTCGAATACAAGAATAATCATCGTCATGAAATGTGACCTTTAACCATCTTTATTCTTGCAGTGAGTGCATGAGAATTAGTCTAGGGTCTAAAATACCCAGATATGAATACTGCAGTAAATACACTGTACTCCTTTACATTAAGAAATGACTATGCTTGTTCTATCCATCACCTCTTTCTCAAAAATATTTTTTTTATATAATAATAATAATAATAATAATAATAATAATAATAATAATAATAATAATAATAATAATAATAATAATAATAATAATAATAATAATAATAATAATAATAATAATAATAATAATAATAATAATAATAATAATTAGAAGAAGAAAAACAACAAAAAGAATAGAGCTTTACGTGGTGTTCTTATTTGTCTTATTCCCTTTTGGCAATAATTTATCACACATTTCCTCTAATGCGTATTTCTTTCATACATTTATAATACATGTATTCTGTTTTGGGGCAGTTAACGTGTAAATATGAGGCTTCCAGGCAACGTTTTTTTTTTTTTTTTTTTTTTTTTTTTTTTTTTTTTTTTTTTTTTTTTTAAGCAAGGCCAGATTCTAAATTGATATTATATTGGTTACAATGACAGATCAATGTATGACCTTCAAAGTTATAATTCTATATTCTGGCTCTCTCCTTACAGCTAGCAACAGGAGAGGCGCATTTCTTCACTTCCCTTCATAATTTCAATTTCCTAAACTCTCACACAATCCCAATGGTATTCCCCAATACTTTCGCAATTTTTTTTATATGTTGCAGTGAGTTGCAGATCGTACTGCTTTATATTCTAATTTGGTTTTTATAAGATGATCACACAATATTAAGAACAATGCAATGGACATGTAAAAACCACAATATCAAAAGTATCATCTAAGGTTGCCTTATGATGCATATTTTGGCGCACTCCCAAGAAAACAAAAATGTTCCCTAGTCATTCGCTTTTTTTTTTCTTTTTTTGCTATTTGACTTTTAAGCTGTACTATGCAGTCTCATGTTTACAAGGCTGTCCCTGAATATGGGTACTATTGAGTCTTTTTCATGGTAAGCAGCTTTTCCTTGATGGATGGGAAGTGATGAAACACTTTCCTTCCATTTCTACCTTTTATCATGGGAGTTCAAGATTTCCTATTTGTTTATATCCCCTTTTCAACAGTCCTCAAACAGGAAGGTGAATTATTGGCTCAATTTCCTCGACCATTGTAGTGGTCTTTTTTCCTTTGCTTTTGAATGTCTCGACATTTTCCCCTTCTCAGTGGTGGAGAGGGCATGACAAGTCATTTTGTTAATTTTCCTTTGCATATGAGGTTAATGGATTTTTAGACTCCTTATTATTGTGTATAATGTGTTCAGTTGTATTTCTCCTTTCCTTACATGTGTGTGTCTATGATTTTCCACTCAAAAAATCTCTCTCTCTCTCTCTCTCTCTCTCAGACACACATTTCATCATTACACACTAATTTGCATAATTAGTATTGTTACTGTATGATACTCAGTATCTTTTCATGATACTTTGGGTGTCAATCTATGCGTCAGGTTGAGGTTTCGTGCCCCGCTGCGGTCTGAGGTTAGCAAGGGCATGCACTCAGAGTGACAATTACATCTGCCAAAACAAGTCCCTTGCAAGAAGGCAATCGTCCTAGCCCTTGGTAGAGAAGGGAGTCCATGATGTAAAACCACATCCACTAGAATCATATTCATGGTTACCATGAACTATTTTCTTAATGAAGCATGCACTGCATGAATCTAACCTTCCCATATCTTATAGAGGGATATAGGATGGGTTAAGTGATTAGCCACTCGTGCTTATTCCATCAGCGTAGACGCTTTACACCCACAGGAATGAATATAATTCTATGGCCAGAATATATTTTGGCTATAATAACCCGGTCTGAAATGTATTCATAAGAACTGGTTCCAAAGTGACCTCCCTGCATTTTTTTTTATTCGGGGGGGGGCCTTTTTCATAAGGAATTTGTCTTTTTTCTCAGTTCAAATGATAAATGCCCTGTTTTTTATGTGTTTTGTTATGCTACCTGGGACAGTGCATTGAAGTGAGTTCTGTACTTACATTTGTTTCTGATTCTCACCTAAGCCATCTACCTGCCTCTTTATATTGCTGAGTTTCTAAGGGGGAGCCTTACTGGATGTTTTACCCTGATTTTTATTGTAATCCATATATTTCTCTTAAATCTTATTACTTTTTCTTCCTGTTTCTTGTACTAATGTAAAAGCGAAAAAATATACAACTATTTGGTTTCTTATTATTTTTCTAACTTTATCTTTGACACCTGTTAGTGACCTATGGCCTTATACTTAACTGTATTCAGTATTGCCTGTGGTTCATATCAAGCATTTTACATGAACCTTACTACTCATTGGTTTAGAGTTGGTTAATTATCATAGCACAGTATGATATTCATATGTCATTAGCAATATATTTCAACTAATAGACCTTTTTCCCAAGTATATAGCTTACCTAACCTTTTTATATGCTGCTGACTTAAGATAGATTATGAATTAAAAAAATAATAATTATGAATATTTTTCTACTTTGGACAATATATGCAGCATATCTGGAGCAGACTCAATGCTGCCTTCCATGGAGTAGGCTTAACTAGGGAGAATGCACCCTGTTTCTGATTGCTGCTGTCAAAACCTTCATACTGAGCAGAATGCATTTTCCATACTTTTTTCGTATGGCTTATTACACAATAGAGTTACTTAAATCCTGGCGATTATATACCAGATAGGGATTTTATTGAGCTACCGTATGGTATAAACAAATTTATCTTTTCAGTTTTAAGGAACATATATATTAATAAAATGTATTGTAAGTTATTATATTGACTAATATCACCTTATTATCTTCAGGTCTTTTATATATTAAGTTTTTCCAACATACCATGCTAAAGTTCAGCCAAAATGAGCATACTGTCATATCAAATATTACTCTAACAACCTCTCAAAAAGCATTATCACAGGGGCAGGAACAGAATTGCCAAATGAACAAAACTTCTCCTGGCAAAGGATTCATGGCATTAACTTCAGTGGTTCTAACCTCCTCCAATGCCTTTTACAGTCTGTTGAATGCATATACAGCATATGGGTTTGGAGATAATCCTAAATGTTTCAAAGACTTTTCTGCCTGTATTAAACAAGTGAAGGTTATGTCTCACAGCAAGTTTTAACTGTGATGAAACAGGACTATTTTGGATAAAAAATACCTGAAAGGCCCTACATAACCCAAGAGGAGTGGTCACTGCCTGACCACGAACCAATGAAGGACAGGCTTGCACTTTTATTGTGCGCTAATGTAAGTGGGGATTAAAAGATTAAGCCTCTTTTAGCCTACCACTCTGAAACCCCACGCATTATTAAGTACAATAATATGTTGAAGGCTAGATTTCCGGTGGCGTGGAGGTTAAATATCAAGGCTTGGACACGTATCCTATTCATTCTTCGGTAGTAAGTTCTTCTTTGTGGTCCTCCACCAGCTCCTCCACATCCTCCTCATTGACCTCCTCAAATTTAGCGCCACTAGAACTCGGAGAGTTCGCTACTAAACCATGATGGATTTGCAAAGCCTTAGCACATATTATGTCCTTGCTAATACCACCTACAACAGCTGTTTTTCATTTATCCATAACAATAATAATTTTTCTACCTTTTCTATTAATTGTGATCTTTTCTTTGTTAAGATATTTACTCCCTTAGCCACGTCAGCCGCCTTTAAGATCTCTTTTTTTTGTAAAATAGTACAGATGGTCGATATCGCTGTGTTATACTGTGTGGCGAGATCAAACACATGAACCCCATTTTCAAATTTAGAATTATTTCTTTCTTCGTTTGATGCCAATATCACTCACACTTTTAAATTTCTTAGGAGCTATAATAAGGGCTATATGAAAGGTAAAACAATGGAAAATAAAGCAAGAACTACGATCAGATCACGAATGAACAACACAGCTCGGGCACCAATGCAGAACTGACAGCAGGCGAGTGGGACATGTGGTGGCTTGGCCGACACATGTGTGTTCGTGGGTTGAATTTTATTTGTGGGTTGGGGTCAAAATTTGTTTAAAATTTTGTTCGTGGGTTGGGGTCACCACTGTATTCTGGATAAATTAAAAAGAGCTTACTGGAGATAGTGTTAGTGAGGCTATTATATGTGCAAAGGTTCTACTGCTACACCATGTTTAGTAGCGAACACTCCGAGTGCTAGTGGAGCTAAAATTGACAAATTTAAAGCAAGTAGAGGATGGTTTGAAAAATTTTGTAGACGAACTGGAATTCATATTGTTGTTAGGCATGGAGAGTCGGTTAGTTCGGACTAAAAGACAGTAGATGCCTATGTGCTAGAATTCGCTAAATTTATTGCAAGTGAAGGTTATGTCTCACAGCAAGTTTTTAACTGTGATGAAACAGGACTGTTTTGGAAAAAAAATGCCTGCAAGGACCTACATAACCCAAGAGGAGTAGTCACTGCCTGACCACGAATCAATGAAGAACAGGCTTGCACTTTTATTGTGCGCTAATGTAAGTGGGGATTAGAAGATTAAGCCTCTTTTAGCCTACCACTCTGAAAAGCCACGCGATTTTAAGCGCAATAATATGTTTGTGAAGGCTAGATATCCGGTGAAGTGGAGGTTGAATATCAAGGCTTGGGTTACACGTATCCTATTCATAGAATGGTTGCTTGATGTTTTTGCACCAGCTGTCAAGAAATGTCTTGAGGAAAAGGGTTTGCCCCTTCAGTGTCTTCTGATAATCCTCCTGCCCATCCTTCATATTTGGAAGAAGACCTTACTATAGAATATGACTTCATAAAATTAAATTTCGGCCTCGAAACACCTCTCCTCTCCTCCAGCCCATATCAAATTTTAAGAAGCTGTATACGAAGGGTCTTTTTGCCAGGTGTTTCCAGGTCACCAACGACATGGATTTGACCCTGCATGAATTCTGGAGAAACCACTTCAATATCCTCCACTGCATAGGCCTCACTGTCAAGGCATGGAAGGAGGTCTCTTACCCCACATTGCACTCTGATAGAGACATTGAGGGATTCAAGGAGGAGACAGCTGTTAACACAGTGGACGAGAGTGTTGCCACGGGCAAAAGTTTGGGCTTGGAGGTCAATGAGGAGGATGTGGAGGAGCTGGTGGAGGAGCTGGCAGAGGACCACAAACAAGAACTCACCACCAAAGAATTGATTGAGTTGCAATATTTTTAGCAAGTGGAGTGATGTGCAGGCTTTCACTGAGACTCATCACCTGGACAAAACTGTGAGCAACAGAGCAGAAAACATTTTAAATGACAATAAGATTTCTCATTTTAGAAAAATTTATCAGCAAAGAAATAGACAAATTTTTCTGGATCGTTTTCTTGTGCCAATACCAGCCAGGGAAGAACCTTCTAAGAGAAACCATACATGTAGAAAGAAAACACTAGTAATACAGCCTGTCCTGAACAGTTGCTCAACGTTTTTATGGAAAGGGACTCTCCTTCGAAG
>JAXCGZ010003779.1:42500-65000 GCA_037179515.1 Halocaridina rubra | reverse complement strand
GCCTACTACCTCTGAAGGACAATTGCTATGGCTCTTAGGGCAACTGAAAAGGATAAGAACTTCTCTCTCAAGAAGTTCTGGAAATCATACAATATTCTTCAGGCTGTGAAGTCTTTTGCTGAGAAAGTTAAGAAGATAAACTTGAATGGGGTATGAAAGAAACTGTGTCCCCCGGATTGTGAATGACTTCCGTGGCTTTGAGGAGACAGTTGATGTTGTCACCAAGAATGTGTTGCCCGAGTAAGGAGCTTAAGTTGGCATTAGAATCTAATGATGCAAAAGAGCTGCTGGAATCTCATGGAGAGGAGTTATCTGCTGAGGACCTCATTCAAATGTAGAAGCAGATGGTTGAAGAGGATGAAAAAATACCAACCCCAGAGCCCAAAATATTCACAACCAGGGAATTGGAAGAATCGTTTGCTATTATAGAGGAAGGGTTGGCAAAGCTCGTGGCTCAGGACCTTAACACTGCCAGGTACACTAAGGTCACTAGAGTGATCACTGATTCCCTGCGGTGTTACAAGGAAATATGGGAGGATAAAAAGAGGGCATCCTTCCAGACTCACCTAGACCAATTCTCCATGAAGGTAGAGCATCCACCAACAGATCCAGTACCCTCAACCTCAGTTGCCTCTATAGACTCATCTGCCCCAGTATCCTCGGCATTTGCTGCAGGTTATTTTGCCTCTCCAGACTCATCTGCCCCAGTCTCTTCAGCACTTGCCTCTCCAGCTTCCTCCTACTTATGAGCCTGTCTCTCCCTCCTTTGCACTGCCCCTTCAAGTGTGCAAGCCGACCAAATAAGTAAAGGTAAGCAATACAGTTCTGTATAATACACTGTAAATTATTTTAATAATTATATTATTAGATTACACAAGCAATACTGTATAGTGTAGTTTTATTATTTTATGTCTTATATTAAGAACTTAGATTATTTTTATTTTTTTAGAGTATTTTTTTTAACATAAGTGGAAACCAGCTTTGAGTTTTGGTGTTTTCCGACTTACGTCGAAATCTGGGCTATGACAGCTGTTAGGAACAGAACCCTGACTTGAAACAGGGATCCCGGGTGTATCTATTTTTGGTATCGTTCACCTTTATTTCTGTGGTTGGTTTGCATCTGGATGACTGGTATGTTGAAATATTGATTTAATATATATATATATATATATATATATATATATATATATATATATATATATATATATATATATATATATATATATATATATATATATATATATATATATATATATATATATATATATATATATATATATATATATATATATATATATATATATATATATATATATATATATATATATATATATATATATATATATATATATATATATATATATATATATATATATATATATATATATATATATATATATATATATATATATATATATATATATATATATATATATATATTTATATATATATATATATATATATATATATATATATATATATATATATATATATATATATATATATATATATATATATATATATATATAATATATATATATATATATATATATTAAATCAATATTTCAACATCAGTCATCCAGATGCAAACCAACCACAGAAATAAAGGTGAACGATACCAAAAATAGAGTAATTTAACTATTTTTATGAGTTAGATTAAGAACTTAGATTTTTCTCTGTTTTAAAGTATCTATATTTAGCATTGGGGGACCTAGGTTCGAATTATAGGTGTGTTCCGACTTATATGGAAATCGGACTTAAGTTACCTGTCAGGAATGGAACCCTGATGTAAAGTGGGGACCCTCTATATATTATAAATCCTAGGTTCGAGTCCCGGTCGGGGTAAAAAATGATTCATATATATATATATATATATATATATATATATATATATATATATATATATATATATATATATATATATATATATATATATATATATATATATATATATATATATATATATATATATATATACAGAGACTCCCCAACTTACAAAAAATTTAGGTTCCAGAAGTCTGTTTATGGGTAGAATAGCTCGTAAGTTATGTTTAGGTAAAAATAAAAAGTACTGTACAGTATATAGATATACAATAATGTACAATACTTAGGCTTAAGACACTTAACTACAACATAAAACAAAGTATACAGTATTAATGAATCTTGATATATTCAAAAGTTGACACAGTATTTTGTAGGTACAATATTGTATATAAGTTGATGAAGCATTATTACACAAGGTTCCAGGATCCTTTGTTTCTAATATCCCCAATGAAGAGAGTTATAGAGAGATTCTTATCCCAAAGAGTTAAGAGCTCTTTCCTCCAAAAATGTCCTCAGGAAAGATTGTTTTTTAACTTGCTGTGCTACATTGACGCTTCACCAAGATATAAAATCCAACATGCCTTGGAAAAGCACCAAGGCACAGCAAGTACAGAACAATCTTTGCTGAAGACACATTTCTGGAGAAATATACTTGGACCTCTCTGGAAGTGGAACTTTCTGGTCTTGTTTTTTGTTCATATCTGAGAGTATTCGTAACTCAGTTGTTCGTGAGTAGGGGAGTATATATATATATATATATATATATATATATATATATATATATATATATATATATATATATATATATATATATATATATATATATATATATATATATATATATATATATATATATATATAGATATATATATATATATATATATATATATATATATATATATATATATATATATATATATATATATATATATATATATATATATATATATATATACAGGGGGGTCCCCGTATTAAGTCGTTCTGAGTTAAGTCGTCATGAGGTTACATCAGACACCAAAAAATAATTATTAAATCAATTTTCCAACATTCCAGTCATCCAGATGCAAACCAACCACAGTAATAAAGGTAAAGAATACAGAAAATAGTGTAATTTAACTATTTTTATGAATTAGATCAAGAACTTATATATATATATATATATATATATATATATATATATATATATATATATATATATATATATATATATATATATATATATATATATATATATATATATATATATATATATATATATATATATATATATATATATATATATATATATATATATATATATATAGAGAGAGAGAGAGAGAGAGAGAGAGAGAGAGAGAGAGAGAGAGAGAGAGAGATATGGGACTTTATTATTATTATTATTATTATTATTATTATTACAATTATTATGATGCACTGTGTCGCATGACGGAAGTCGTGAAGAGAAACGGAAGAGGCTAGAGGGCAAGGGTGAAATAGAATACTCTCCCAATTGTTTTTCTGCGGTCCGGTCAATGTTTGTAGAAAGTGTCAAGGAGATATATGACCGGACCCATGAGACTTAGCATCCGGCATCAAGTACCGGAAGAGGATGGGAAAGGCCAAGAAGTTAGCCATTTCCTAAACCACAAGAAACACAAACATTTGACCCGTACGTATGTACATGCCCTGGAGAGATGCCCAATAGCCACGCTCTGACCTGGAACTTTTCCGTTCTATAGGCTTGTTGAAATAGCCCCTCCCCGAAATAGGAGGGACTCCACTTCGAACCTGGCGTTGATTTGCAGGACTGGATGTCACTTGAGTTCATTGGCAGGATTGGATGTCAAGCCACGCCCTGCCCCTGGGGTATTTCAAGAACCACCCAGGGCAGACACAGTTAGTTAGAACTTTGCCCGGGGCACGAATAGATCATAGATTGTGATAGTCATAGGGTGGGGGGGCATTGAGGCATCGAATGTGTTGTAAACTCAGAATAAACTAAGATAAAGGAACCACTGCTTGTCCATTCTTACCTTGCACCCTTCTGGTACTAATATTAACGTAGTGAAAAGAATTCATCACGACAACTGGTGACACGTCGTGAAATAGTAATTAACTTTACGACAACTGATGACAAGAGGTGAGATAACCCAGTCATCTTACAAATTGGTGAATTCAGATGGAATAGGACAAAATCACTACGACAACTGCGCTCATGGTAGCCCAAAATGCTTTTCATTTTTCTCTCTCTTGAAGGAGTGGCTCTCGTCCTATAGTGCCACACCTGATAAATAGTAATTCTGCTGCTCCAGTTTTTCAGTTAAATGTGAAGTCCACTGAAATTAGGTCCAATAAATCGACGGTTGAGTATATATAGTTTTTTCATTTTACCTGCAAAAGTAACCATCTAAGTGAATAGTTTGTAGAATCTGCTGTAGGACATAAGGAACACATGTACAGAAGAAGTACTGCACAAAATTTTAGTGGGTGAACTTCCTGTAATGAAAATAACTTTTTCATTCACATTGTCTAGGCTTTGGCGAGGAATCATTTTTCTTTGTAATATTTTAGTGTTGGATTTGAGTCTGATGATTAAATGACAAAATTAAAGAAAAATTCTCTGATTATTGGCAAGACAGCATACAATAAGAGAAAAAGGATAAAGATAATGATTTCCAGGACATTAAATAACCCCATAAATTATTGGGTTAAGTTAAGTTAGATTAGGTTAGGTTAATACCTAAGTTATGCTAACTTAACCTACCCTACCAATTTACCGGCTTATTTTATGTTTTGGGAGCTATCTTTAGTTGATCCGAGAAAATATATAGTTTCAATCAGAGCATGTGTACTTTCATCATTTTTTCATGATGATTTTGTTTACAAAGAATGAAAATTCCTGGCAGAAACTTTTATTGACAATTTTATTCTTCTTCAGTTTTATATATCATCTTTGGTAGTATTGCCTTTGTATTAAATACTGTATTATATAATATATTATCAGAGGAAAATTTATTACACTTTAGAATCAGGTAATATAATCAGACCAATATAAAATTTGCAATAGGCATAAAAAATATTTTAGAAACAGATCTGAAAGAGATTACCAGTAATATAAAGAAAACTGCAAGGCAGAAAAATTTCCTTAAGCACTTGGAAAATTGACCCACCTTTAATTTAATATAGGACTCGTTTTTCGATATTTTACTCTATATGCAAACACAGCCTATCAGAGTCCTTACAGCCCATGTAGAGAGAATATCGTCTCCTTAATGGAAAACTAAGACATAGTAGAAATGCATTTTTTTTACAATGAAAGATTTCATGATAAGCTCATTATCCCCTGTCCTGCATATCTACAATTACAGAAATGTATCACATGAACACACCCGTGGAAGTAAGTGTTATAATCCTTTTCATTCCTATGTATTCAGATATAAAAAGAAGGAAAGATATAAATAATATATAAATTATCAACAGGAAACTACAGGAAAAACTGAAAAATTAGTCATGTCAAATTGTTAACAGTCCATCCAATCTATAACTTAATATATAAAAATTGCATTAACACAATTACAGTATTTATATACAATATACAACAGGAAAGATATGTGTATTAGGAAGGAGTCGAAATAAAAGTCAAGAACTATTATGTATATCATATATTGTAATAAACATAAGCCAATTTATCCCAGAAAACTCTGGGAGTCAAGGCAGACCTTAAAGGTAACAAAAGACAGTGTTACAAGAAATAGTCTTAGTAGCAGAAAAATTATTTGTTGTGTTACTTAGTAAGATCACTCATTCTAGAGACTTTGTCAGGACTATTCTTCCCTAGAAAGGATTTGGAACTTGTCACCGTCTCAAAATTTCTAAATTCAAAGAGAAGTATATTCTTATATTTTATATATTATGATAACCAAATTATGGTACGAGAAGCGCTTTACTCTCCTCATTGTGTATAAATAAGGATTTAAATATATTTATTGTTTTTCTTCCATATGAGAGCAATTTTACTAAGTATCAGTCAACTTTGTAGCTCTTCTAGAAGCTGCAAATAAAAATTTGCTTTTAGTTTTCCCTTTTACTGAGGATGTCATACTACATAGGAGAAAGTCTAGGTTAATGTAGACACATTAGGCTTATATATGGGACTTTTTTTAAAATGACGGATGTTGAAGTTAGTATACTGCACAATTTTTGGGGGTTTTCTCTTGCGATGGCAAGTGCTAAATTCACCTGAAGGTGCTAAACAAATATACAACTCAATTACTTTTGTTGCAAGAGATGTGAAGTTTACTATTCACATAAAATAGTCGATGCCTGAGTTAGGTTTTTGCTGTATTTTCCTCTATTTATTAGATATTACTATTTGTTATTTATATGCTGTTCCTTCATATTGAGTTTCGGTTCAAAATGACCATATTGTTCATCCAAATAAATGGAAGGTAGACACTGCACCATAGGAATACAGTAGACATGATTAAGGAGTAGAATAGGTCTGACCATTAGGAGAATATGCTTAAAAATGTGAGTACTTTTAAAAGGAAATCAAAAGTTATGATATAGGAGTAAATTCTTATAGGTGTACCCTGGCATGAATAAATCTTAATCTGTTAGGTATCAGTGGATTTTCTCAAAAGTTTTATTATAAGCATGACTGTGAAATATGGCTAGTCTATAGAGAACTTTAAAATTCGGTTTTCATTAATAATATGGCCAAGTTCCCGAGTAAGTCACCCGTCAATTTAATATTTCTGTAACTCATTGGTAATCAATTAACATAATTAAATCAAGTCAGGTGGGCAATGCGCAAATTGGATTCACATACCAAGTACGTTTACAAAATGGATATTTTTTTTTTGGGGGGGGGGCTGTTCCATGTCTAGCTGAGCTAATGCGTGATAGTTGTTCACTGGATTTAGTTAAGTCCAAGCAACTACGTCATTTATGGTGTACTAAGTTTCGAAATAATAACAGCAGTCCATTTACAACTGTAATATAAAGTCCTCTGTCTAGCAGAAACTTAAAATTTCAAAGGAAATATGAATTAACAAAAAATGACAGAGAAAAATCATGTGTTATAAAAGCAGTGCAAAATAATAAAACTTTAATTTTCTGAAAGAGATTATTGGACAAAAGAGCACAGCATAGTCTTTTAGGCACACCTTGCTATACCACCAGAAAAGAGGAGGGGGACATATTCATTATAAAGTACTGTAGTTTCAATTATTGTATTTTGCATATCCTACCAAGCTATGAGTATTTATAAAATCACTAGATTGTTCTCTCTTCCAAACTGACATTATAGTTCCACTGATTGAAAAAAATCCTCCTGCCTGAGGCATGTTAAAGGACCCATGGTAAACGTAAAAAGAAAAATGTGTCTAAAAAAGCAGTGGTAACTGATATTGCTAAAGCTACTTGCCATGGGACGCCACACCAGGATAATCTGCGACATAATTATACCTACTGCTGTCGTTTGTGAAAGCTGTCTGAAGGTATTTATTACAGGACAGTTATACCAAAGTATTTAAAGCTTTATGCAAATATTGCACATACAGTGCATTATACTTTTAATTCTAATTTTTGTGGCTTGTTCTACACAGATGCATATTGCGTGATGTTTCACTGCTTCCTCAACAGATGCATTTGTTTATAACCTAGGTTATTTGTGATGTGTTACCATTAATGATAACATTTTCCGATTTTTAATCTAGTCAGCACTTTTCACTTGCTTTGTAATTCCTAAATAAATTTTTGTAACTTATGATAACTGTCAATTATTTTGCTTATAATGATTTGCAGTAACAACCTCTCTTTACGATGGTAACTTTTTGCACATTACACTGACTGCAATATGATATATAAAGTGATTATTACCCTCTTTTATCATCATAAGTGATATAAGCATGCAAGTTTCTGTGGTCATATACTAACTGATGAAAAATATATGTGAGGTAGGGTTCTTATTTAATGATTAGTGCTACCCAGTCCCCAAGGCAAGTTTTGGCCGAGTGTCTTCTGGGTACAGTGCATAGGATTTATCCCTCTTGGGCAAGGCTTCCTGAATATCCTAGCTTCAAATAAATTTCTTCTGAATAATTCCAGCAGTAGCTATCTAAGTTTTTTATAAGTTATCATCTACACCTGTCTGCTAGAGGGTCATACAGTCTTACAAAAGTTTTGGTGAAAGACTCTTTGCTTAGTCTTTCTTTAGCTTCACAGGCAGAGTAGGCCTAGAAAAATACTAAGTAATCCCTAATTTCTGACACTGCATCGTCCCTTGTGAATTAATCATGATGGTCTATTTTAAATTTAGTTTTAGGTAATTATTCTTACGCTGTTTGCTAGTCAAAAATTAAGGGGGGTTGAATGTCCATATTAAAGACTGCATATTTGCCTGAGCATTGACATTTGGTTGTAGATATGGTTGATTTTGGTCGTGTTGGAATTGGGTAAATATATTTTAGGCCTCCTGGCCTGTCTTTATTTTTGTGAGGGGACTAAGTTCCATTCATTGGAGGTAAAAGTCTTATATTTCTTTACACAAAACTATCTGTGCTCCGTAGAAATATAAGGTCATGATATTCTTATGTATGTTACCCTCTAATGATCAGAACATTTCTATATGAACAGAACACTTGGATCCTTTCACTGATGCTGTCATACTGGAGAATTAGGCTCTTCTCACTGGAATTTTACAAAAGGTGAGTTCCACATCTTTGTGAAAGTCCTGTAGAGATGAAAACCCATGATATCAACAAGGGCTTTGGGTCAATATTCCTGGATGTATCAAGGTTTCTCAACCTAAAATTTCATCTCTCTGCTTTGACAGAAGACTCAAAACTTCCAATTTTTTCCTCTCAAACAATGAACTGACTGTTAGTATAAATTTTCCTCCTTATAACTGAATTCTGTGAGAATAAATATTTTCTATCCTTCATAGTCTTCTACTTTGAACTGGTTTTTACTCATTCTCTGTATCCCCATATTTAGAGGTACCTTTTTGACCAGCTTTGTATTGTTCATTTCGGAGATGTATCAAAGGGTGGGTGGAGAACCCAATGAGGATTCAAAACCCCATACCCACTGCAATGCATTGTAGGTTTGAGAGACATTATCCTCCGATATCTTACAGACTTCAGTGCTTTCATACTCTTATTGAAGTCATTTGCTTCTGCATCTACACAACTGTATGGTTTGCATTTTCTCTCTTTCAAATGAGCAAATTATACTCATTCTTTGCCAGATGCACATCCCCTTCTTTTATTAATTTCACTCACGTGACTAACTCATTACATTGTTTAAATAAACAAATTGCTTTCAAAGAAGAACTCTGAATATGGTTTTGTATATGCTCCAATTGTATTTCTTTTTAATTTTGGAACGTATTTCCATAACCTCAGACCTAAAAGTACCAAGAGGTCTTCATTAACTCCTCGATTTAGTTTTATAGTTTAATTCTGCAGTAAAAATACATTTCTTGGATCAGAAGTATTCCTTTAGCCTCAGTATCTGGGGCCAGAGTCACTTGACCTGTAGTCTTCGCTTAGACTTCCCTTATACTGTTTCTAATTCCAGAGGTGTTTTCAGGACTGATCACATATTTAATCTACTTTCCGGTAGAGGCATAGTGGCATTACTAATACATGGTGCTTGAATTCATGCACGATACTTGGTTTAAAAATCTTTTTAAGTCTCTGCATTAAGAGTTCATATTCTTTTTGTATTTCCTTGTAGTTAAATGTTACACAGCCTACTTTAATTCAAAATAATGATGTTAAGTATGTTACTGTGTGATTTTTTTTTCAGTAGTTTACCTTTTTCAGAATTGCCCGTCACTAAGGTTGCATGTGGTCCCCATTACTTATTAGAAATCCTGTGCATCAATCTAATGTACTCTGTGAGGTACTTCTAGTTTTCTCCTTCTTGTTTGGCAATACACTATTCACACTCTGGAGTATAATTATTCAAAATAGGACTCGTGCAGCTTTGAGTGGGTTCCTTTATTTCTACTGTCTCACTCAGTTTTTTTTTCCATTTTTGCTTCCTTAATTTCCTTACAATCTTGAGAAAAATATTATGATGACAAGGATTTTGCGGAGGAGCACTGTGTTGTGCTGACAGCTATATTGGGGTTACAAAATGTTCGCAATCGCTTGGCCATGCTATACACAAAGGGTTTTCTTCCCATGCCTCAGGTTTGAAGGTTTTAATTCGATGACAAAGCTAGACAATGCCGATCCAAGTGGGAGGACCATCCTGTGAGCATGTTTATCTATAGTCATGTTTAAGGCAGAGGATATACAATATGTGTTATACAAAAGGTAAGACTCATTGAAAGAGACAAAAAAAAATTAAAATAGACAGTGAAGGAAAAAATATGGTAATAAAGCTTACACAGAGGGAGAAGAAAGGCATTCCTGGTTTTTTACTTTAGACACATGCTGTAGAGAATCTAAAAAGTGTACTAAGAGTCCATCATACACATATAACACAAAAGATAGATTCAATAAGATGGTTATTCAGAATTGTCTCTCAGATGAATATACTTCTAATGTAAACTTTTGAACAGTGAATTTCACAGCGTAACCTGGAAAGATGAACTGCTATCCTCATTTCAATTTTTTGTATTTGAATAATTTAGATTTCTTAATGTTCATTCTGAAGTACAATTCTACATAGCCACAAGATAGATTTTGTAAATTATTAAAGAAAGAAGGAAACTTAGTTAAAAAGAATGCAACTACACTGAAATAATGCTGCTATTCTTTTGGATAGACAGTGCCAAGAAGAAATAAGGTACGTAAGACTGTGTTACTTGGTATGAATGAAATGATCACTCCATAAACTCAAAGTTTTTTAGGAATCCCTATAGCTATCTGCAGTCTCTCTTCCCTTTTTCAAAGCATTATAAGGGACTCATTAACAATATATCTTATTAGCAACTCGCAAAAATATTGTATAAATAATTGATAAAAAGTGTAATAATAGTCTCTCATCAGTTTTTCAAAGCGTCATAAGGGACTCATTAACAATACATCTTATTAGCAACTCGCAAAAATAATGTATAAATAAATGCTAAAAAGTGTAATAATATTAACATAGCTTTTCACTGCATCGTATGTATCACTCACTGGATGTCATGACATAAAATAGGAGAGGTCAACCTATAAAAAACGTAGTTAATGATATAAGTAAAAGGGTTCTATGTACATCTAATTTTATACCTTATTATTAATAATGCCCGATACCCCAATCAGCCATATTTTGAAGACCAATGGATACAAATGTAAGGATATGTGAATAAACCTTTTTTGCATGTCACTGATCTGCTTCACACACAGCTGTAAAAAATATACGAAAATGGAATTCATCCAAAACTCCAAAACTTAAAACTAGTTAATTATCTTAAATATATGTGCATTAATTGCCACATCATTAAAGTTACAGAAAACTGAGAACAACAAACCTGCCAAGCAACTTTTCACCACTGTGTGTTCCCTGAAGTTTTCAAAGAGAGAGAGAGAGAGAGAGAGAGAGAGAGAGAGAGAGAGAGAGAGAACCACTCTGAAAGAACCTACCAATGTACTGTACTTTATATATATATATATATATATATATATATATATATATATATATATATATATATATATATATATATATATATATATATATATATATATATATATATATATATATATATATATATATATATATATATATATATATATATATATATATATTGTAACCAAACAAAATACTGTATATTAATTTTAAGACAATAACGAAAAATCAATGAAGTAGCTAAAACGATAATTGACAATTTTTATGCAGTATCCTCACTCTAAAATACATATTTACATTGGAAAAAGGTATAAGCTTATCACTAAATGTTTGATAAGGCTTTATTTATGTATGTAGGGACAGAGAGAGAAGATGTGATACTAAAATCTAAATTCGTGTTTACATAAAAAGTCCTCAAACATTTTAACATTTTCAAACATTATGCATGTCTTTAAATTCTCTTCACAGATCTACCTAATATATCATGTTTATTTTACCGCCATATTTTCAAATAATGCTACGGCATTCCAAATCGTCCCGTAAACAGTTTTACACAAAATAACTTTACTTGTAAATATCTAATTTTTTTAAACTATTATTATGCAGAGATCACATGACTCTGTAATGCTTCTGTTTTCTAGGCTAAGGTTTTTCAGTGTTTTGAGTAGATAAATATTTTTTTTTTTTTTGCATCACAACTAATAATCACCTTAATTTATTAACGCATTAGAGTTTTTACAATATGACAATCCACTAACTGATATATATATATATATATATATATATATATATATATATATATATATATATATATATATATATATATATATATATATATATATATATATATATATAAAACTTTCTGTGATAATAATCGACATCATACTTACATCACTGCACTGGAAATATACTGAATCCCAGTAATGCCTCATTAAATATGGTCTTATAATAAAGAGAAAATTACAGGCTGAAACTATGGCAAACACATAGCTTCAGATTTCATGGAAGTCAAAGCATTTAAAATGTTGTCTTCTTATGCAGTGTAACTAAAATAGTTTTTCAAGGGAAAACTACTTTTTGGTATTATTAATTTCTTAAAGAGAAACAGTCTCTTCTTATGAAAGAAGTGAATTTATATTGATATGAATTTTCTTTTACTACCTACTTTATTTTTTACAGATTTCTCCATATGGTTAGGTGAGGTGATGAAAGCAACAAGTTAAATACGTTTGACTTGAATAATTGGTATTAATAATGCCTCAAAAGCTTCACCAGATTAATCTATGAAATAAAGACCATAGAATATTAATAATAATAAAAAAACCTAATGCCCTTATACTAGACAAGAATAAACACTTTGGATGTAACACCTAACACCGTGACTTCTTAAGTATTATTACCGTTATATACTGGCAGGTTGAGAGCCAGGCTAGCTTGAATTTTCTTCTAATTAAATATCGACATTATATGCATAAAATCATTATAAATAATTCTTAAAATAGCCACACCCAGTCATATACTAGCCTGTTCCCAAGCTGACAATCACACTGTGAAAATTTTTACACATAGTGATTACTACGAGTCCATGAAATATGCTGCCATCCATTGTTTTAGTGCACCAGTATGAAAATAAAACTTCATACAAAAACTTTCTTTTGAAATAGTCTTTACCAAAGATTTGAATAAATTAAACGCAGCTAAAATATTGACTATTCTTGCTCAGAAAAAGGCACTTGTTTTGTGTAAAGAGATAAGTTACTACACTTGCTCTATTTAGTTCTTTTATATATTTTTAAAATTATACTCAACTGTACGTTTATGTAAAACATGTAATACAATTTTTCATTGCCAAATTAAATCCATTCCAAAAGTAAACAGGGAGCAGCAGCTGCTTAAAACTTTGATATGGTACAGGTCTTCTATAAAGATATATAATAACTTAAGACCGTAAATATATTTCGATATACACTTCTTTATGCCTTTATAAAGCCCATCATCCCAAAAAATCTCCAAAACCATCACATTATACATATATTAGCTGGTCCCAACTTATGCTATTTAATGGGCTTAGTTGTAAACCCTCAGACAAGTTTTTTTTCCATCACACTGACACCATATTAAAAAAAAAAAATAAAAGTTTTTTCTTGCTACAGATATAAACACATAATAGGTCTATCTACGGATTTACGATAAAACAGTGCATTTATTCTTCCAGCCCAGATATTAGTAAAATTTGCACAACTTTCATGTACGGACTTTATATTCCTGTGTATGATATATTGTCTGGTGTCAAATATATTTATTTGGGTTTACAATCTTATTGTGTTGGCTGTCAGAGAGAAAAAATATATTATAATAAAAACAACATATGATAATAATAATGAGTTTTTTGCAACTTTACACAATGCAGGAAGTGTGTATGCTGGAAGAAGTATCTAAGCCAAGCTTAGGCATATCATTAGAACTGCATTATTGTGAATGATATACAGTATCAGTTAAGAAATACTGTGAATGTGTACATGTATATGAAAGGGCCAATCTCTGGATTTCGGATTCAATGTTTCTTCATTTTCTTTGAGAGGTAGGAATCTGCGTAATGGCCACCAATGCCTTGGGAATGTTGTCCTACGTAGCCATTTTCTGGACTGGGCTCTGGTGAAGGAAGAATGTGATTTGACTTGCGTTTCTGTCCAGTAGGTGGAGTCGTGAATCCGACTGGAGAAACAAATGTGGGAGGAGGGGCTGGTCCCATTCCTTTTGTAGGCGTAAGATAAACCGGATTCAGGAGGCGTGGATGATGGTGTAAAGCCGAGTGATGGATTACTGGAGGCTGCAGCATGGCTGGGGGAGGTGCCATGGGTGGAGGAGACCATGCTGTGCTTACTCTTGATGACACTGGGGAAGCAAATATAAATGCTGGGGCTGATGATACTGGTGGAGGTGGTGGGGGAGGAGGTTGGTCCATTGAGGGGGGAGGAGCCATATGATGTGGTATGTAATGGCCCGGATGTTCGGGGCGAATGGGACCGTCTCCTAGAAGAGCAGGTTTCGGAGGTTGGCCCGCTGCAGTCAACAGCATGGACATCAATGGATTAGAAGGATAGGGTGGGGGAGGGGCTGTTGTAGTGATATGAGGGGGTGGTGGTAGGAGGGTAGCAGCTGACACCATGGTAGTATGTGCTGCTTGGGCAGCAGTAGGAACCAAGGAATGATGGGTATGGGTCATGGTTACTGGAGGAGGAGGAAGCTGTTCTCCAGGGGTCAAAGTTCCAAGGAGCTGCTGTAGATTATGGGCATTAGATAGCAAAGTTGAAATAGTGCCCTGTAAATCATCTTTTGTAGTCTTAGGTGTTGATAAGCCAGGTAAACTGGTCAATAAACCAGAAAGCAAAGGAGCTAAGCCACCGTCATTCTCTCCATTAACTCCAGAAGTCTCCTCTTCCCATGATGCAGCACTGTAAGCCCCAGAGCGTGGGGTGGGCAGCAGTGGGGTCTGTAATTACAAGATGCAACACATGCAATTAAAATACTGATTAATCACAGCCAAAATATTATATTTTAAACATTCAATTTCTCTAAACAGAAGAAAGATAGTAATTGCTGCAGGAAAAGATAGTGGGCTTACTTTAGTGGATTTGTGGGTGCCATTTTTTCCATATCCATTCCTGTAGTTTTGTTTTACAGAATTATTATTATGGGATTTGTGATTTGGAGGATATCCATTTCTGTTCTCTACTGGATTCACTGGCTGAGATGCATGAGGATCGCCTTGTTGAACCAAAGCCTGCAATAGGCTCAGTACCTGAGGACTTGCCAGCAAGTTAGCACTTCCACCATTCTGCTGTAATTGAGCCTGCTGTTGTTGTTGTGTTTGTTGCTGCTGTTGCATTTGCATCTGAGCAGCCAAAAGTATAACCAAAGCTGCTTGGGCATTGCTATTGAGGCCATTGGTGGCTGTTGGAGTAGGCGAAGGTGGTGGCGGAGGGTGTGGTTGAGGTGGACGTATTGTTGGAGGTCTACTGGGCCCTCTAGGAGGTCCTGTGGGTGGAGGTAGCCCTGTACCTTCCCCTCTGCCACCTCCTAAGCTTTGGATCTGAGTCAGTATGATATTCTGCAGACTGGTAGCAACTGTAGAGTAGAGAGGAAATAATTTCATTAATAATTTTTACAGCCATGTACAGAATAAAATACAAAATAATAATAATAATAACAATAATTATAATAATAATATTTTTTCAGGCAACACCATCTTGAATCGAGGAAAGATGTCTGTAACAAAAAGAAATGAACAGAGGTAGCAGTAATTCGTCCTAACTTGATCACCTTCAACTCAAGCCTCAGATCTTCTAGAGGAAGCAAGTATTTTCAGGAAGGGATGGGTTGAAAAACCAGTAGCCTTTACATGTGCACTTTAAGAGAATAGTTCCAAAGGTGAGTCTTTTTTTTATTTAATCCCAGTGATAAAAAAAAATAATTTATATAGGCTAGCATAGTATGACAAACTGAAATTATCAAGTAAAGAACATTTCCAAAAAAAGGCTATATAAAACTGTCATATATTTTTTATACTGTATACTGTGCTTGATAATATCAGCCATAATCAAAACTGTGTCTGCAGCAGAAAAAAAAAGCTTCTCTTTCACGTCTTTATAATCATAACCCTTTCCTTTCAATCCCACATTATAAAGAATACAATATTAAGATATGCCTTTAAGCATTCTCCCAATATATGCCTCAAGTTTCTTCACTTAACTCTTGTCCATTGTCAAGGCCTCTCCTTTTTCTAACCACATTAATTCATTTCTTCTTAGCAGACATGTAGTTCATATCCTAGTAAAGCTGACCTACAAGTCCTCTTCACTAGATGTCCAAACAAGGTAAGAAGTATCTAATATAATTTTTTTTCCATTTCAATTCTTACTGTACTTCACTAACTCCCACTTCTCATTTTATGGATACCTCGGCTTCTATTGATTTTCGAAGGCGTTTATACTTTCTTGTCTACTAGTATCATACCTCCAAGCTCCTCTACTCCTTTATTTATTTCCTTAACCCAAACATTATCAAGTGAACTATTCTCACTGTACCATCCATATATTAATCCCTATAGTACTTGGATTAAATCTCCTTCCTAACTCATTTTTCATAGATTCCGCAATTTTAATCTTTCTCACTCCCACTATATACTTTCCTCAGATCTCTTCCTCAGTCATCAGTCGTTAATACCAAATATCTAACCTCCCCACTTACCATGACCCCATCTTACTATCACACACAATTAGTAATGCAAAGGAATGTTGCATATCTCCACAGCAGCTCAATGCAACACATACTGTGCATCCAAAATCTTTTCTTAATTCTCTTTCCTATCAAGTAATCAAATACTTCATACTAATTTTTTATACACATATATGTGAACACATAAAACAAAACTTTTCTATAACTCCATAAGACCTTTAATTGTATTAACACACTTTTTTATTATAATCACATCTCAAATCTCCACACACAAGAGTATCATTTCCTCTCTACAAAACCCGCAAACATGTTTAAATAAATTACTCCCTAACCTTTTTTTTCATTTTACACCACTAATTTCATACACCTCAGTCCGTCCTTTTCTTCATACTTTGTTTTAAATAGAAATGTATTATTTTATTTTATTTCAGCCACACCATCCCAAATATCTTCTCTCTGCATTATTATACTTCTATACTTCTCGTTAACAAGCCTGTTATCTCTCAAGCCCTTTCTAATCATTTCCTATTTATTTTGTTTCTTTCCTTATCATGGCATTTAATTTTCCTGTCGTCATATATTCAAATCTAATTTGGTTTCATACATACTGTAAATGGGTACTCATGAGCAAGCAAATATGAGACAGAGGGAAGTTCTCTCATCTCACCTACACCTCATATTATCTCTAGATATTTTGATCATGAGCGCTATAATTCAGGATAGAGATATTGCCGGCTTCCCACTCCCCTCTTGCCTCTCCCTTGGCTTGTACAAGAAGCAAGTGGTGAATATAATAATATCATTGTTTAAGGCTCATATTCAATAATATTTTATTGATGTGCATAAACCACAGGAAGTCGTGTAAATTTTTGTTTTAAATGACAGCATTACTGCACTCAGTACTTCAGCAGATCCAAGGACCAAATAGGATACTTACAAGCAGGATTGTGCTTGGTTAGATTCTGAAGTTGAGAAAATACTTTGTTTGCAGGTGGTTCAGGCAGGAGAGCAGATTTTTTCTTGAGACCCTAGAACAGGAAACAGAATTTCAGTGTGCTTTACATCTTGGTACGATTTTCAGTTTCAGAGATTTAAATATAGCTTAGAATATCACAACAGTTTACCTGACAGTGAGGTTATCCATTTCAGGTTTGATAGTTATTTATAAAGTTACTTTCACAATACAGTATATTGTTTTAAAATAGCTAGTTGCACTAATTATAAAGCTGGTTGAAAAGAATGAAAAGGGCACTTTTGTTTAAAAGGGAAATTGTCCGGCTAGCTTTGACCAAGACTGTTGTAGTTATATCATATCTCGTAAAACAATACTAAATACATGGCATATTACTGTTCAGCCATAAAACTAAAGCAATATGTATATAAATACCAACAACAAATCTGAATGTAGTGAACATCCCCACTTTGATTTCCTTGAAAGAAGAGTTGATTATCATTGTTATATAAGTAAGTACTGTGCATACTTAATACTTATTAAGCACTGAGTTTTAAGAGATGTACTATTAAACTTACTGGGTCATTTAATATCTTCATGTAAATATTGATGGCCCTGACTCCTGGAATACAGTATTGGACTCTGAGGTTCTGACCTCGTAACTGGTAGTTGTTTAGGGTGGTTTGGGTCTCCTCAGCCTCGTCTCCCGAGGTGAACTCCACTAAACCCCAATCCTGGAGGGCTCCATTACGCATAGCAATCTGAGTGTGAAAGATCACCAAATAAATAAGGTGTCTGGTTCATCTGCACTTATGTTCAATAATGCATAGTATAGTACAGTACGTGGAATTATAGCCAGAGAAGGTGATGCATGAATTTCCATGATATGATAGGTATATATAAGAATTAAACCACATACTCAAAATCACAACTTTGATAAGTGCCTTACCTGACAATAAGGCGGGTTGGTGACTTTGCTAAAAATTTTTCTGAACTCCCCCATATCCCTGTAGTCCTTAGGGAGACGATCCACATACAAACAAGTTGAGTGAAGCGAAGCAAATGTCACATGACTTGGATCTAGCCAGTCGCATACAAGAACATTTCCCAAGAGTTCTCGGCTATCCAGAAGTGATTTAGCTTGTAGTGCTATCTCCTTTGTCACATATTCAATGAAACCATAACCTTTGCTTTCACCTGATAAATTAAAATAAGAAAGCAGTTAAGGTTTATAGGTAAGAATATATACCCCTTTCATCTAATAACTTAAACAAAGAAGGAGTTAAAGTATATAAAAGGTTGTTACATAAATTCAGTGTCCGGTATTGGAACCACTTCCGGTCTCACAAAGATGCTTGATAGAATCATTCCATCTCTGGAAAGATGTAAGTATGGTTGGATTTATGAATATGAAGAGATGTAGGTATGTATGTATGAACAGATATAGGTATGTATGTATGAATAGATGTAGATATGTTTATATGAATAGAAGTATTTATGTATGAGTACATGTAATTATGCATGTATGAATTGATGTATGAATAGAAGGAGGTAAGTGTGTATGCAGAGATGAATGTATGTATGAAAAAATAGATGGATGGATGGATGGATGTATGTATGCATGTATGTATGGGGTACATATGAATGAACAGATGTATGTCTGTATGTATGTCTCTAGGCAAGCATGTATGTATATATCCTTGCTATCTTCTCACTCACATGCTGAAGTTCTCGACAATGGAGACTTCATTGTACACCACAGTGAGTGTTTTCATTCTTTTCCCCTTGATGTGGGAGGAAGAGAGGCCTTTGCTTTTCCTGTCACTCATGATCTGGAGCATATTATCAAACATCATACATGTGTTCCGATCGCCACAGCCTATTCTTTCTGATCGTACAAACTATTCATATTCTGTGCTTTCCCCTCTTTGGGACTCTGACCAATCTTTAATATCAAGCTCTTCTGTTTTCACACACCCCACTATCAATTCCTCTTACTCAGCACCATTTCTAGCACTTTGAGCATTCCCAACATGATGATATGCGTAACTTTCTCTTTGATTTTCTATGGGATGACTACTGCTTTTGGACCCACAACCCCGATCACATAGCCCTAAAACTTACTGAGATCATAATTTAGGAACAGGAGGTATTCATTTCCTCCTCTATCAAAACTTTTTCTCTCTCTAATCCTATGTTTGACTGCCTGCTCCATGGCTATTCAGGCAAGGGATTGGGCAATCCAGCAGTACCAAAATTCTCCTTTTGATTTAATTTTTTCTAGTTTTAGTACAATTAGGAATCACTGCACTGCTCAGATTTGCATGTCTAAAGTTTCCAGTTTTAGAAAGAAAGTTGATGGCCTGAACTTTTCTTAGCCAAAAACTCTCCAAAAACTATTGTAACTCAAGTATTGCCCCTCTCATTGGTCCTCCTCGGTCCCAGCTTAAACTCCTCAGCCACCCAAGCCGCGCCGACTCAAGACAGGAGGTAACTCCTCCTCCACCTCAGCCAAGGGGAAGCAGAGTCTCCTCCCCCCACTCACCTGGGAGACTCCCCTTGCACTGGCCCCACCCAGGGGAAGAACTCTCTCTCTCTCTCTCTCTCTCTCTCTCTCTCTCTCTCTCTCTCTCTCTCTCTCTCTCTCTCTCTCTCTCTCTCTCTCTCTCTCTCTCTCTCTCTCTCTCTCTCTCTCTCTCTCTCTCTCTCTCTCTCAAAATTATCACTGTACTTTGGGTCCTAAGCAGATCTCTTTTTAGGCTAAGTACAATTAATACAAAATATGGTCTCGGGTGCACGAGGGGAATATTGAAAATAAGTTATAGTAAATCAAGTCTTCGCGAACAAAAATTAACAGCATTATTAATTGATAAAATAATAAGTTGTAATTAAAATTTGAATTTGAATTTCTTGGCTTGAGTTTTAATCGAGTTTATAGACATTTCCCTTAATACTTATAATAACAGAAAATCTAATCCGAAGACCATATAACTTTGAATAACAAATATATTCAAATAATAGGAATAATAATAAAAGAGGTAATAGAAATACAACAATCAAGACCAGATAAATGTAAAAAATCACTTGTTGCACTATTTCTGTAACAATTAGTTCAAATTCGAATGGGGGTAGACCCACACATTATGGAGCCATGGGCTTAAGGTTGTATGCCTTTCCCGTAGCTCCTAGAATGGATCAAAACCGTGTTCATCGCTCCCTGACTTGCGTATGCTACCACTGAGCTACCATGGTCACGAGTAAAAAAAATGAAAATAATGTATATAAATACTGATAAACATGGTAAACAATACAAATTACAAACTAATGATAAAAAAATTGAAAAAATAAAATAACAATTATGTAGTAGAAAAAATTAAAAAATGATTAAACAAAATTTCTTTTAGTACATTATAAATAAGCGAAGTTGGGTGTAAATGACAGAAATGCACTCAATCAAGTTAAGATATTACCTAAGAGAGGTAGGTAGCTCACCTGTCTTTTCAGATCTCATGAGGAAGCAGTAGGAAACCTCTCCAAAGGAGCCTACGAGGGTTGCAAACTCTTCTTCAGTATAATGAATGGGTAGCCTTGCAACGCATAGAAGCCCTTCTGTGTTGGAGGGGGAGATGGTTACTTTGTGGCCCCTCAAAGTATGCTGACTGGACTTGGGCCAAGTTTCAAGGACTTCAGGTTCTGCCAAGAGCACTCTGGCTGATCCATTTGAAGGCTGTATTTGGACACTGTGAACCAAGTAACCGGCAAGCAGATCCCGCACTTCCTGTTTGGACAAGAGAAAACACAAGATACTGAATAACACTCTCTCAGTATAATTAATCTTCTTGAATGATATCCCAAAATAAATTCTCTCTCTCTCTCTCTCTCTCTCTCTCTCTCTCTCTCTCTCTCTCTCTCTCTCTCTCTCTCTCTCTTAAAAAAAAATATTCCTCATACAGATATTAAATATGATGTTTGCACTAATATACACATAACTATCTTGACTATATAATTTCTATAATAATTTCTTTATATCAAGACTGGCTTTGTTTTTTGAAAAACGAGAGAGCCACAGACTCTGGAACTCTTTTCTTCCCTCTGTCGCTTCTAATTCTTATAACCAATCTTCCTTCAAAAAGCGGATCTATCGTTATCTCAGGGCCTAATCCTACCATATCTCTAGGTTCTCAATACTTCGACCATTCTTTCAACCGGTTCTTTCCCTATTGTATATAATTTTCTTCCTTGTCCTTAAACTTCTACTTTTCCTAGTAATATTTTCTTGGCGCCCGGGCCTGATAAGAGCAATTTTCTTCCCTATCCCGGAAAAAAAAAACACACACACACAGTGCAGATATACTCTAGATATCACTTATGACACCAGTGACTCGTATACTTAAAACAGATTAAAGGGTATGAAGGTCAGGGTAAATGAAATGTTGCTCAATTCTGTATCATAACATTCACAACTAACTACAATCATAGCACATTTGACGTTATAAATACTTTATGTTACAGTAGCAGCATTCACGGATATAGAATATTTGGAAAAAGGTCAGAGTGTTCGACTAATACAAATGACCTTGGACTTTCTTTATTCATGTGGCCTATGTTCTTTGTATAACGTTTCATGACAAAAACGGATCTGTCTTGGGATTATAGTTCAATGGCATTTGTCTTAAGTAATTAAAGGCTAGGTAATTGTTAATTGAAAGCTAATGTTTTTACATTTTAAGTGTCACTATTAGTCCCTAGTTGAGGGTGGACACAGACGGCTTGAAGATTTGGAATTAAGACAGTCCGAGTCGAGCATTCTACCACCACGCTATGACGGTTCCCGAATAGAAGCTATAATACTAAGTCGTAATCTAACTCAAGACTTCAAATCAATGAAGCTCGGTAATTGCTTGTTCATTTGCCATACAAGCAATTGATTACCACTT
>JAXCGZ010003779.1:12500-30000 GCA_037179515.1 Halocaridina rubra | reverse complement strand
ATAGAGTGTGTATAATAAAATAGCATGAAAAATATTCTGTGTACCAACAAATTTCAACCAAGAGCTATTCAACTACTTATACAACTACTATTTACTGAAAGACCTTGCAACATCAGTTCAAGACTTTAAACCGTATATCAGTACATAAACTATTTTTCTGTAGATATTCTTGGTTTCGAAAACCTTGCCCTCTGTCATATATATTGGAGTAATAATTTACTTTAAATGGTATATAGGTGATTTTCCAAAGAGATACTTTGTAATTTGTCTGAACTGGCCCACAGGAAACTTTATTAGTAATCAGTGAAGGTAGAGAGTAAATTTTCGTGGGAAGATTTGTAATTATGTAATAAATTATAGCATTTACCTACGATTCTAGACGATTAAATTGGCAACACAGCTTCCTGGTGACAGGGACTAATAATAATAATAATAATAATAATAATAATAATAATAATAATAATAATAATAATAATAATAATAATAAACGAATACGAAAAAACAAACAAAAGATGTAACCCAACGGCACAAGTACAAAATACCAACCCAACCCACCCACCCCCCCAAAGAAAATTAGAGAAAGAAATGCGTGTCACACAAAGCAAAATTACAGAAAATCCTTAAAAGAAAATAGAAAAGCGATGCCGTTGCCTATCGAAACGTAAAAGACCCCATCTGTGTGTGTGTGTGTGTGTGTGATTACCCAAATCAAAGTCTTCCGTTCAACTTCGTCAGTATGATGATCCTTTTTTCTGCTAAACTTGTAATCTTTCATCCGTTTGTTGGTGAAAAGGTATACTATAAAAGTAACGATGGTAATGAAAAGAGTAAGATGCCTATTCTTTCATTATTATTATTATTATTTTTATTATTATTATTATTATTATTATTATTATATTATTATTATTATTATTATTATTATTATTATTATTATTATTACAGCTCTCGATTAATATACACAAGCTTCATTGCCACAATGTAAAAATACAGCTATCGAGTTCCATAAGTACATTCAAATTTTGAGGTTAATTTGGGTGTAAGGAAGTCCATAAAAACCTCAAACCCTTCGTTTTCCAAGGCGAAAACAATGGCCCGATTTCTTAAACAGTGTAAACCTAGGCTACCATATTGTTAGTTAGCTAGACACACACAAATGGATTTCATGAACGCATCTGACGCGGTTCTGTGTACGGGATCCTAGCCATACACAGAACCGCGTCGGATGCGTTTATGAAATCCATTTGTGTGTCTAGCTAACTAACAATATTGTATCCTAGGTTTACACTGTTTAAGAAATCGGGCCAAAGACATCTACATGCGCATTTTAACGCATTATGCACCATTTCCAGGAAAATCATAAAACCTCCATCAGTCATCCACATGTTGATTAATATCATTTTATCTCATTTTCCAAACAGAACTACAAAAACCTTAAAAATAATAAGCTTCACTAGATGTAAAATTCAAGGTACCAGAAATTAATAATAATAATAATAATAATAATAATAATAATAATAATAATAAAATAATAATAATAATAATAATAATAATAATATAATAATAATAATATTAATAATAATAATAATAATAATCCATGATTTGCATATTTTTCAAATAGAGCAAAAACCCTGAATATCCTTAGCTCATCTAAACGTAAAAGTCGGGGTACCAGAAAATCCAAAAAATCGAAAACTAGAAGCTGATTTTTATGATATTCTTCCCTTTCCAGAAAACTTTGGGGAAAATATTTTAATGAGATAGGAAACGATGAATTCATCGTCCGATTTTTGCGAGGAAGGGTTTTTTTTTCATCCTCTTTCTGAACTAACAGTCCTTGCCAATTTCATTTAAATGCAAAATGGACGTCACTCTCAAGGCTGACTTAATGGAGGGTATTAATTCAGGAGCTTGCATAGCGATTCCAAGTTTAAATTCTGCATATTAGGGAGTCCACAAAGCACGGATATACATGGGGCTTCGCCTTTTAGCTAAATAGAGATATCATTGGATTAATAAAAAAAAATATTTAGGGAGAGTTTTAGTTAAAACCACTGTGATGTAGTGGTTATCGCGCTCGACTGCGGAGTTGGTAGACCCGCGATCGAGACCACCGTGTGGACGATAGGAATGTGGCATCCAGTCTGAGTTTCCCAAACACACTTTCTCAAGGATCAATTGTCGGATTGATCCCACTGACGGGTTGAAAAGTCTACCTGGGAGTGGAAGCTTGTTTTCAAGTTAAATTCTACATATCAAGAGCAGGTCGTGTTTAAATGGTCAAAACTAATAATGGTATTTCATAAATCACAGGCACCAGATACTAGCTGCGAACTCGTGTGTTTTTAGAAAAGATTTTAACTTGCGAAGCAAAATTTATTTCATAAGTAATCTCTTGGTCCAAATACCGAATAAAAGTATCAAGAATTGGTGGATATTTAACCTCGATAAAAATATATTAAACACGTTCACAGCAGGAAAATAATATGACAGTGCCATACTTAGTTATGGGTTATTTTAGTAGTACACATACGAGTATAAGAAATAACAAGTAAATGTAATCGTTCTTCTTTTGCAATATTTAAATGTATTCTACTATATACTCTGTTTGAAGAGGTGACCCACAAACACATTCATTCCCCCCTTCACTATAATCTCTCCTTCAAGATAATTCAAACCTCCACAATGGCAATATCCCACAGTAAACCAGCATGAAACCTATGTTAATAAAATCTACACCTCCGCAGACACCCGAGATGAGAGTGTCCTCTCTCTCTCTCTCTCTCTCTCTCCTCTCTCTCTCTCTCTCTCTCTCTCTCTCTCTCTCTCTCTCTCTCTCTCTTCGACTAATACCAAGAGTTATGAAAATGGGGAAAAGATAATTTCAACACTTAATGCTGCTGGCTATTAGGGTTATTGTTGCTGGAATAGTCACTGGAATCCGTTTGGAAGCGTGGCAGGCAGCAGAAATGATTTCTCACGTTATGACGCTCGTAAATAGGAAGACAGCGACCATCAACCTCTGCAGGTCTCTTTTGATGACAGGTTAAAACTCTGCATAAAGCCACCAAACGGCCTTTTTACGAAGCATAATCATCATCATCATAATGATGATGATTACATTTAAGAGGCCACATTTTTAACACTGTCATTAATACTGCATAATTAAAGGTTGAACGTTTATTTCTCACTTGGTGTTACTGAAAATTCGTTGTTGATAAAGAAAATTCAGATGAAAGATTTTCACAACACACACACACACACACACGCACGCACGCACGCACGCACGCACGCACGCACGCACGCACGCACGCACGCACGCACACACACACACACACACACACACACACACACACACATATATATATATATATATAAATATATATATATATATATATATACCTTGGCTGTCTCCCCCAATTAGGGGGTAGCTGACATCAAAAAAGAAATAATAAGGGGCTTACTTTGCTCTATGGGAAATGACAAGGGAGCTAACGACCTTTCACATGGCACTGCTGGAGTGCCACAGCCCATCCTCCCGGCACTTCCACAACCTGCGTCGCTTCATAAATGCCAACTCCCCTACTGCCCCTACCACAGGGCTACCTCTGTAAGATGCAGCCCCGTGTTAACAGCAGATGCCCATCAGAGCTGCGTCACAATCGCTCGTCACTCATTCCTATTCCTAGCACGCTCACTTGCTTCCCTCAAATCCATCCTCCTATCATTCAGGGCTCTCCTTACTCCATCTATCCACCCAAACCTAGGCCTCCCTCTAGCATTTAACCCATCAACTCTCGCATTCATCACCTTTTTCAGCAGTCTTTCATCATCCATCCTTTCCACATGGCCAAACCATCTCAGAACATTCATATCTACTCTGGATGCAAATTCTCTCCTCACATCCGTTCTTGTTCTCACCACTTCATTCCTAACCCTATATATATATATATATATATATATATATATATATATATATATATATATATATATATATATATATATATATATATATATATATATATATATATATATATTACACACACACATATACAGACACAAAGGGGATTCAAATAGTTTTGCCCTAAGATGTAAAAGTTGTTTACCTCCGTAACCATTCCACTAAAAATAGTGTACTGATTGTCACTAAATATACATAAAGTTTTCATACCAAAAAGAATATAACAAATGAAAATTGGAATATATATATATATATATATATATATATATATAATATATATATATATATATATATATATATATATATATATATATATATATATATGAATCATATTTTACCCCAGGCCAGGACTCGAACTTAAGACACATAATTACCGTACCAAGGCACAGAAGAGAGAGAGAGAGAGAGAGAGAGAGAGAGAGAGAGAGAGGAGAGAGAGAGAGAGAGAGAGAGAGAGAGAGAGAGAGAGAGAGAGAGTGTGTGTTAAAGGCAACATATCTAATTCTCAAGGCGTGGAACCGGAACTATTATTAGAAGTTAACTTTAACTACCATTAAGATGATTAGGGTTATTATCATCTGGGAAACTCCGAGCTCGTTGGATGACCCTTCTCAACTGCCCATCAGCGAGTTATTACCAGCTAGTGCCTAAAATCTAGAGAGAGAATCACCTAGTTTAACGATCAAATTCTGAAAGTTAAAAATTATTTCCTCGGATACAATTAGCTTCTTAAGAAACTTAAATTTCAGGATTTCAGTTTAAAGTTCTAGGAATATATATATATATATATATATATATATATATATATATATATATATATATATATATATATATATATATATATATATATATATATAATATATATATATATATATATATATATATATATATATATATATATATATATATATATATATATATATATATATATATATATATATATATATATATATATATATATATATAACTTGAATTTCAGGATTTCAGTTTAAAATTCTAGGCATATATATATATATATATATATATATATATATATATATATATATATATATATATATATATATATATATATATATATATATATATATATATATATATATATATATATATTGGCAGTAAATTTTCTTGTATACATATTTTGTTGAATATGACCGCTGATTTTGTATTTGCAATTTTCTTGCATAACTTTTCCAAAGTTCTTACAATAACTTTTTCATTATTGTTGAGACTATGTAATAAGTCGGAAAATTTAACAGAATTCATAACGTTTCGTACAGCTTCGTACATTATCAAATGATTATCTAGTTGGTAGTGGATGGAGGTTATATATGATATCTAATATCCACCTTTAGTTTATATTCACCAGAAAGATTCAGTATCTCTGCGAAGTTTCCAGAGTTGCTGGAGGACGGACCCCAAGAATCCTTATCTCTGACCTCTGCTCTTTACTTTCAGAATTGGCAGACTAATACAATTTGTTGGCGTTTGCAAATTCATAGAAGGATCTAACTTATGTATGTAGAGAGCTTCTAGAATTTGCAGACGTCAAAAATGTTTTTCTGTATGTAGCATCATCGAATTGTTATGAATTTTACTAAATTTTCCGACTTTTTACATAGTCTCAACAATAATGAAAAAATTGTTGTAAGAACTTTGGAAAAGCTATACAAAAAAATTGCAAATGCAAAAACAGCGGTCAAATTCAACTATATATATATATATATATATATATATATATATATATATATATATATATATATATATATATATATATATATATATATATATATATATATATCTGTGTGAGTGTGCAAATGTGTGGGTGCGCTATCATGTGTGTGGGGGGGGGGGGATCAAAGAGTAAAAGGGGGTAGCAGAGAAGAGCCTGGCACTCCCTCCATTCTATAAATGCGATTCCTATCACAAAAAACCTGATGGAGGGGGACCAACTGGGTTATTGGGAAGTTCTATTACATCCGTTCGTGCGCTACAGTTGAGGTCAACCTCGACAACACAAACTGTCAGTCATATATTAATACATCAGTTTATTAGGATGTTGTCTATCAGTGTTATGTGATCAGTATAATGTAAGCAAGTACATTAGGAAATTTGTCTGTAGGAATGTAAACTAGATTAAGTAATATTTCTTGTGTTTACCAGAGCCTTGTACATCATTTAGAGAGCTGATGGAAAAAAGTAGATGTTCTTATACTATGGAGTCTAACACCATATTCGTATGGTACCCTACATCATTCTACGAAAAATCAAAACTAAGTAACCAAACAGAGTACCATAAGTAATTTACAACTTAACAAAGGGATAGCTTAGGTTAGATTAAGTTTGGTTAGCTTAGTTTATAAATATAGACTAAATACATTGTATTAGCGAGTTATCATAGTATAATAGAAAAAATGAAATTAGAACCCAAACTATAACTGAAAACTGAAAGTTGATAGCATACTAGAACAGCACCAACAATATAATCAATATATATATAGGTATGCAGAATATGGAAAAGAGGCCGTGATTTGTCCTATACCTTTTACATATTTCTAACTAATAGAACTGAGGAGCGAAGACGAGATCCGCATAGGACAGCAAATGACATATTCTATAGTACAGAGAGGATCAGTCCCTGTACCAGTTATCCCCAAGATACTAAATGTCAAAGTGAAAGAGCTTCAAGCCTCCAGTCCCTTCACCAGTTGTCCCCTTTACAAACGACTACCCTCCTCTACCCCCGTGGGAGGGTTATATTAATTCGGCCATTAGCTTCCCAAGGAAGTAATTACGGGTCATTTTGCTGCTTGATTGTCCACGATGAACTCTCTCTCTCTCTCTCTCTCTCTCTCTCTCTCTCTCTCTCTCTCTCTCTCTCTCTCTCTCTCTCTCTCTCTCTCTCTCTCTCTCTCTCTCTCTCTCTCTCTCTCTCTCATTGCAGTGGTCAGAGCAGAGCAGTTTTAAAAGTCTCAGTTTCCACGTCACATATTTTTTAAACTTTCAGATTGAGACGCCTCAGCAACAGAAGCCTAAGTTTTAGGAGTCTCAGTTTTAGAAATGTCAATTCTTAGAAGTCTCATGTTTTAGAAGCCTAAGTTTCAAGGGTCTCAAGGTTTAGTTGTCTTAGGCCCGATTTCTTAAACAGTGTAAACCTAGGATACCATATTGTTAGTTAGCTAGACACACAAATGGATTTCATAAACGCATCTGACGCGGTTCTGTGTATGGCTAGGATCCCCCCATGGGGGAATCCTAGCCATACACAGAACCGCGTCGGATGCCTTTATGAAATCCATTTGTGTGTGTCTAGCTAACTAACAATATGATATCCTAGGTTTGCACTGTTTAAGAAATCGGGCCTTAGTATTAGAAGTCTCAGTTTCAGAGATGTCAGTTTCAATAGTATCAACTTCAGAAGTCTGATTCGAACGTCTCACTTTTAGAACCCTCAGTTTTAGAAGTCTATTCCAATTGTTCGAGATGATAATTTTTGGGGAAAACCTTTAATATTATTAACATGGGACATGTTCATTATTACGTTAGGTGTTTTTTTAATGTACACAAAAATTCTTCACCATGCGCTGCCATGTTAAGCACTGCAACATGTTCTGGTTTTCATGCTTACATTTCAATTTCGATAAGCTTTTATATGATAAGAAATACCAGGCAAACTAATACGAAGCTAAACCAACACTTAATTCTAAACACGTGTGTTTGTGTGTACATACATATGGAAAATATTCCATTCATACCTATAAGTGACAGTCTTTCTCTTACGTATTGCACCCTAGGGTTATCATGTTCTACAACAATGAAACATCCATAATACATATGTAAGGAATTTGCATGCATAAAGTTAAGAAGCTAACAATAATAACCATCAGTGACACTTAATAAGAGTTCAGAAGTTTCGCAGACATGCAGTATACATAAATAACAAAGGAGAAAGCTTCAGTGAATAGCATCTGTACTGCAATTTATTCGCTAAAATAAATACTTTAACCACTTGGTGTTATACGGAGGACTCATTTTACTGCCGGTTCTAGCATTAAACCCTCGTCTAATCCATATTAAATACATAATTGGAGGACAAACTATCTCAGTTCCTCAGTACAATACTTCAAGATGACTAGTGTTTTGATCCCCTCTCTCTATATCTCACTTCTAACTTCCTTCCCTCTCATTCCCTCATCCTATTCAATCTAAAAAGATTATGAACAAGAAAATATTCTTCCTCTATACATTTCATATCCTCATATCCTCAAACTCATTTTAAGTTTGTGAGTCCTCATCTCAAATCATTTATATGAAGAAGAAAAAAGAAATTAAAGAAGCTAAAAAAGTATTAATAATAATTTCAAATGACACACAAAGTTACTTAATTCAAACTAACAAAATTAATTAATTTCTACGAAAAACATCAGTTTCGATGACAACTACTTTAAAAGCTATCGAGTCTTTTTCAGTGCCACATAAAAACAGATTGACTGGCTCTGTGCCATGTTTCATCCATGTCTAAATTTCGTTTCTGGAGAGGTAGTGACAGTGTTGAGAAGGTAATTATGGTTCTGTGTTTGGGGAATAAAAGATAGATGAATAGATGGCTATACAGACAATATATATATATATATATATATATATATATATATATATATATATATATATATATATATATATATATATATATATATATATATATATACACACACACACTATATATATATATATATATATATATATACACATATATATATATATATATATATATATATATATATATATATAGATAGATAGATAGATAGATAGATAGATAGATAGATAGATAGATAGATAGATAGTATATATATATATATATATATATATATATATATATATATATATATATATATATATATATATATATATAGATAGATAGATAGATAGATAGACAGCTGGAGAGAGAGAGAGAGAGAGAGAGAGAGAGAGAGAGAGAGAGAGAGAGAGAGAGAGAGAGAGAGAGAGAGAGAGAGAGGAGAGAGAGAGAGAGAGAGAGAGAGAGAGAGAGAGAGAGAGAGAGAGAATTATGTACGTGAGTTATTTACTAGTTTAGATACGTTTAAACTGACATGGGCAAAGCTTTGGTAACCAGTGTTCGAGTCATCAAAGGAATTTGCATAAGCAGCTGATCATTAGGATTATATTTATTATTAATATTATTATTTACAAACAACAACATCAACAACAACAACAATAATAATAATAATAACAATTATAATAATAAAACTGTTTGCATAAGTTGCTCTACAATGTTGACTCTCTTTAAAATTAAAATATGTCATTCTGGAGTTTTCAAAACCGGAAGTATTATTATTATTATTATTTATTATTATTATTATTATTATTAATGGTTGTAGTAATACGTCGAATTATTTCCGACTAAGTTTAAATAAAAAGAGTTCAAAGACGTTCTTCTGAAAAATCTCAAGCACTGAAATAATAATAATAATAATAATAATAATAATAATAATAATAATAATAATAATAATAAATAAAATAATAATAATAATAATAATAATAATGGTAACATATAATTTTTTAAAATGCACAACTAATGCTGCATTAATATAAAATAAATATGCTGTAAAATATGTAATAGAAATGTTTTAAAGTTCGACCTCCTTCTACGTACATATACACAATGGATGTAATCCCCCTTGTAAAAGGTGCGCACGATTCAAAGCACACACACATTCACTAGAAGCTTATTCACCCCAGTCACTCCTCTTAACTCCATGAGGATAAAGGGTCGCCACAATTTCCTTCCCACCATCCCAATGGCTGGGTCATTCACAAGGTAAATGATAAGGTTTTTCTGCCGTATGGCCCTACAGCCGTAGATAACAATAATGAAATTCGAAACCCCTGGCTAGGTGATAGCTTCTGAAGACGTCAGTGAAATAAAATAATCACAAACTAATGAAGCTAAAACGTTAAACCGGTATAATTTATGCATTTAGTAATACAGGGTGGTTAATAACATTTTGCTTGCGCGCATAAAACAACGAGTAATAATACAAAACAATTTATTACAATAAATTATTGCTGAAACAACGGAGAATCTATCATGCCCTCATATTTAATGTGAAAGCCTCCCACATCTTCCACAAGCAGCCATCTTGAGGGATATGATCAGAGCAGCGACTCAAGATAACCAGTGTCGAATTCAAGAGACATATCTTGCCAATGCCTCACAAGCTAGTTTATTGAACACCAATCAACGTCATATTCTTATATCGTCTTAGTTTCCACTTTGTCTTTCAGAATTAGCCCAGTGTGTTCAGCGAGTTTGAAGTCTGGTGAATGTTTAGTTCATTCAGACCAATCGAAATAATCAGTCCTAGAGTCATTCATTATATGAGGCGTCTCATTTGCGCAAAAGCATTGAGCACTGTCGTGGATAAAACACACTTCATGAGGATTCAGTATTTTTACAGACCCCAAGAACATGATCACCATTTCCTCCAAAATCTTTATGCAAAAGTAAGCCCCATCCAACCCTGTCTCTTTTCCTTAATTACTCACAACAGGTGCTTCACACTGACGGTAAAGAATAATTCTGATACTATTTGGAGCCCGACACACTTCCTGGTATCGTCCGGTATCCTCAATCCCTTTCACTTCGGCAGAGGTGAAGGAAGTCTTCCTCCTCCTTTTGAGACAAAAGTCACAAAAGCAATTACAATGCATTCCATGGGCTTTGGAACTCTGTGTAAAACGTTCATCCCTCCTTGAAAGGATACTAACGAACTGACTGCCGATTCATAGTCTTCTCTTGACGCTTATTGATTTCTTGTGCAGCATTTGCATTGCTTTTCATCACTTGTCTCACAATCCTGCAATGATGTTTTTTGCATTCTTGGTGCACCAGGCCCAATGGTCATGTGAATACTGTCATAGACCTTCTTCCAAATGTCAGTAACCCAACGTTTATTTTGGCCCAGTGTGTTGGCAATCAACTTTCAGGTAATGAAGGCTGAACTAGCTTCCATTACCCAGCAGTACGCATTTGCCCGGCTTAATTCAACAACATGAATAGTTTCAATATCTCTAATTTTGAAAGCAACAGGGGTCAGATCGATCATCAGCAAACTATATATGGAAAACTATGAAGAGAGGTTAGAAAAGGAAAATGCGCAAGGCACAGCTTTCTCTCTAGCCCCCAACCACAAGGTTATGTATCACCCTGTATTTCTTTCTAGTTTATACAGGACCATAATCCTCCTTATAATGAGTGCTTGAATCCAGACAAAATTTTGACGCTTTGCATGAGGAAACTACAAAGAAGGGGAATTCGCTGTGCCCCATTTAGTCGATTTGAATGAGTCGCAAGGGACTACAAAGAAGATATTCTTGTCCCCTCATGCCAGGAGAAGTAATATTTCTTAATGTCTAAAGTGTCAATATACCTACTGAGACAGCTAGCTCTACCTGTCAAAATTGGATTCTAATAAATCTCAACCCTTGGAAATGAGTATGTTGAACCATTCAGCTTGAAGGACAGTTTACCAAGGGTTCTTTATAGGAATACAATACATTCTATATTTAGTGTGATTGAATTTTTCCACAATATATATGTTTACAGAGGGTTTTTATAAAGCAATATTTTATTATAAAAAATATACAAGAACAGCTTACCCATGAAAGTAAGTACGTTGAGAATTACTTTCAAAAATGACTGTTTACGAATGGTGCCTCGTTTGAATGCAACAAAGCATATTTGTTTTCTGCATGATGTGTATTGGCCAAATACGAGTGATTTACGAAGACTAATGTGACAAAACATGCCAAAATCAGTTTCAGTTAAATAAATTTACTTTTCAAAATTAGAGTGCTCTAACATACTGAAAATACTGTTTACAGATGGATCTTTTCTTTGAAATGTAAGCATTAATTCCGGAGAAAGGTGTATGCTATATGCAAGGAACACTCTCTCTCTCTCTCTCTCTCTCTCTCTCTCTCTCTCTCTCTCTCTCTCTCTCTCTCTCTCTCTCTCTCTCACACACACACACACACACACACACACACACACACACACACACACACACACACACACACAAACAAACAAACACACACACGGGTATGTATAACTAAATAACACTGACAGATATCACACACTTGCACAAAAAGACATCGTCTTGAATAAACCCCCAAACACAAACAAGCGGGTCTGTGGATACGAAAATTCGCTGACTTGGCGATTTACCAATCAGGAATATAGCATAACCCGGAAGGCATACACAAAAATTTTCATCGTTCATAAACAAAACTTTTATTACCAACATAAAACTTAAACACGCAATGGGGAAGGAAGTCATGAGTATATTCATCTTATATATACAAAATCTTATAATCCAAACAGGAAAGAAACAGAGTCTGAAACACAAATATAAGCATCAATCACAATAAACAAAATTTGCATTCGAACAGGGAAAAAAAGAAAAAGAAGACTGCAGGTTTAACTATAAAAACCAACCATAACTGAACAAGACTTTGATTTCCACAAGAAAGAAATAGGCGGAGAGCAGACACCGGAAGAAAATATATAAGTAGATAAGATGTTCTTAAAAAAAATAAATATATAAAAGGGGAGGGGGGGCTTTTATCCCAAACAGAAAATGAAAGTATGCACAAAAATATTTGCTATACAAATATAACCATAATATCTAGCGAAATACGCAAATACTAGAGAGAGGAAAAACTATCATCATTCATACTGAGAACTTTGCCACCAGGTAAACTAAAGAGGGCTGCACACAAAATTTTCGTTAATCTAACAGAAAAAAAAAATCTTTAATATCATCCGATGTATAAAAAAACTTAACAGGAAAAAATAGCACAGATAAAGCAGACTTTGGTACCAAACACAGAATAAAAGAGATACACACATAAAAACTATTATTTATAAAACCAGAAAAACACAATAACATCTAAGGAAAAACAAACGCAAGACAGAGAGAAACAAAATAAATCATAAAGAGGACACGGCTACAGTACAGAAAATAAAAAACAAAAACAAAAACACACCAAAAATCAGATAAAACATCATCGTCTAAGGAAAAATAATCACGAGAGAGGTTAAAAACACATTAAAACATGTGATTTGGAGAGACTCTCGCCAGAGCCTTTCCATAATAAAAATGAGATAGAAATAAGCACTTAAACACGTTCACAAATGCATCTCTCTCTCTCTCTCTCTCTCTCTCTCTCTCTCTCTCTCTCTCTCTCTCTCTCTCTCTTATTTTACTTGACATTTTATTTTACGTTGCGCTTCATTTTCTTATGATATCACTACTCTAGTAATCAAACGTCAGCCCTAATTACAATTATCATTATCATTATTATTATTATTATTATTATTATTATTATTATTATTATTTATTATTATTAGTATTATAATTATAACTGATTTAGCCTCGGTTATTTAGGCAGTCAAGAACACAGATTTTATACTCCAGTATACCGGCAACTTTTAGTCTCATAAATAAGATGCATATAGCTGGAATCGCCAAAAACTAAGCAAAACTTTCCCAATCTTGATGAATACAGTCTTAACCAGGTAAATTATTATGTCGTTGGTCCACTCTTAACGTTCCATGGCGAAAATGTATATATAATTGCACGATGATATAAGCCATATCAAAGACAAGGACAAACACTGAGTAATACTGATAAGAGTATAAGGATAACAAAGTTATATACCGATATATGCCTCATCAACTGGATAACAGAAACAGAGATACTGGTGGCATATCCATATGTTACTCTACCCAGACAAGTTATACAAATCCATAATGTGGTAATATTCCAATAAAATGCATAGTCGCATGCGCATTTAAGCAGTTCAATGTTAAAAATCAAGATTACGGTCGCTTTAAAGCCATTTGCAAAGTGATATAATTAAAGTAAGAGTCTGTTACCAGGTTATACTGTATACGAGAGAACGGTTATATATATATAAATATATATATATATATATATATATATATATATATATATATATATATATATATATATATATATATATATATATATCAATCACTAACACTCAATATCCGATTCAAAATATAGGTTCCAAAACATAAACTTGTTGAGTGGACATCGGAGTTCGAATACAGTCCAAACCAACTGAAGACCAAAGTCCGAAGCAAATCCTTCATAACCACGTAAACTGCATAGTCAGAGTCGACTTCTATGTGAATATTAAGTGTTCGAGTGAGGTCCAAAATAAGCAGCAATTGTAAGAGAAAGTTCAGAGTAAATTTTAACTAAGTGAACACAAGAGCCCGAATAATGACCTTACCAGGTGAACATAAAACTGAACACGAGCTCAAAGAGTCTTAATCAACTACACATTTCAGAGTTCAAATCTTCTGAACAAATGGTCCAATCTGAACACATGAATGCGCATCCGGACTTCCCAGACAGATGTCAGTCTTGCACAGAAGAGATTACTATACTGCCCGTATATGACCCTGCGAAGCTCATTCAATTAAAAAATATCAATTTACTCGAACCCTTCAAGACATCACTTTCTGAAAAGTCACACTATCTCTCCAAGACAACTTTATTAACAGTCACCCAATCCCTCGATATATAACATTTTGATCCTTTACCCTATCCCTCCATAACATAATCTTTTGAACATTCATCCTATATCCCCTAGATATGACTTTTTTAAGCATTCACTATACACCTTCAAGATACCTCTCTGAACATTCACCGTATCTCTCCAAGACTTAACTTGTGTGAACGTTCACCGAATCCCTCCAAGACATAACTGTTTGAACATTCCCACTATCCCTCCATGACATAACTTTCTGAACATTCATCCTGTCCCTCCGAACCCTAACATTTTTTAACGTCCACCGGATCCCTCCAAAACATAACTTAATAACATTCACCCTTCCCCTCCGAAACTTAACTTTTTTTAACATTCACCGGATCCCTCCAAGACAACTTTTTGAACATTCACCCCTATCCCTTCAAGACAACTTTTAGAACATTCAGCCTATCACTCGAAGACATATTTTTTGAACATTCACCCTATCCCTCGAAGACATAACTTTTTTGAACATTCACCCTATCCCTCCGAGACATAATCTACTTGAATATTCACCCTATCCCTCCAAGGCATTTTTGAAGATTAACCCTATCCCTCCGAGACATAACTTTGTAAACTTTCACTGTCCCTTGTACACGTAACTTTTTGAATATTCACTCTATTACTCATTAACATAACGTATTGGTCAGTCATCCTGTCCCTCATATACAAAACTATTGAACATCCATCCTATCACTCAAAGACATAAGGTTTTGGATATCCATCCTATCCCTCAAAGTCACCACTTTAAAAAAAAAAAAAAAAAAAAAAAGTGGAGACTACAACTCGCATTTTCCCCATTAAAATTTCATATTTCAATCTCGATTTCCAATACGACATGAGGCTTTCATGTTATGAATACCACCAGCCTCGTGTATCTGTAATGCGTATTTTCAAAAGTCATCGGATGCATAATTTACACGCCAGTGCATATTTACAAGGGTGGAAGATTCAGATATGGCATTTTAAATGTAAGAGAAAACGAAAATACATTGAAATATTTACGAGTCAACCATTGCGTCGGATCAAGAGAGGATGTGTATAGATACTTCCATCATGGTTTATTTGGACAAGTTTGTGGGTAAAAGAACCTTGAAGAATAAGACATTTTTATTTGGTAAAGCCGCTTGATGGAGCAGAAACGAGTACTTACGACGAATTACATAAGAGAGGCGTTCCACGATGATAACAGAAACGGCATATATAGAGAAGAGGAGGCATGTTTTTAGGGATATGCACTTATGAAGAAGGAAAACACGGCCACAACGCGCTTCCGTGCATCATTTATAGTATCCTTTTACGATGAGCTGTTAATAAATGAGTACGTAAGCATTCTCCCACCAAAGCCCTTACACAAACCCTGAGGCAGAGAGTAAAACGTGTGTACGTATTACAATGCTCTAATTCTACAACTAATTACGGACAACCATTTTAAACAATGAAACAAAGAAATCGCCTTAAGGAAGTCGTCCTTGTTTAACTCTGTCGCATTGAGGTAAAAGAGTTTCATAAAAATGCTTACTTATTCAAGAATTGAAAAGGAATTTCACATTTCCCATATCGTCATGATTTATATATAAGCGACTTCTTTAGACGCATACTTTGTAGATGATACTATAACACAAGAAAAAAAATGGTATTTATACCATCAAACTACACAAATATATTAATGAAAAATTAAATTTTAGCAAAGCAATTCCTTAAAGTGCTGCATTGGGTAAGCGTATTATAGAAAAATAATAATAGAAAGAATACGAGAGCTGCTGCAGGTGAAGAATAATTGCATATTTGTTCAGAGAATATAATCGATGAAGTTAACTCAGTAAAGGAAGTACCGAAGAAAAATGCAACACATGAACAAAACCAAGATATGCAGGTGGCGTATGTAGGAAGCGAAATATTGAAGAATATCAAATGATGAAGAATTGCAAATGAACCCATGAAAGAAAATATAAAATTGCACACAAGAACATGACTAAGACCTACAGATGCAAGTAGGATACGAAGTATAGAAAAAAAAACGAAAAAAAAATAGAAGAAACCCCCCCCCCCAAAAAAAATATGAAAAATTGGAGCTAAATCCACGAGATAAAATATAGAAGAGCAGCATAAATATAATCAAGAACGGCAGCTGTACTTGGGAAAGTGTACAGAAAGAGAAGACACCGATCTGAAGAAGAATTTAGTAGCATCACGTAACTTCGCCCGCATTAGTATAGTACTTTAGTGGTACGTTCATATTTTTAAAACTCCTACAGAATGTCTTCGTCAAATGAGAAGTTTCCACCCAAACTCGTCATACTCCTTTAAAAACTCTCTGTATGAAAAACTGTCCCATTATGACGTTAAACATTTAGACTTATTGGCATGTCGAGTGGTGTTTTATTGCTGCAGCAACTCACGTTTACAGCCAGAACACATGGAAGAAAAATTATCTTCCCCCTGAAAATCGCCATAGAACATTGCGAATGCTGCGAGGTTACGAATATTCAACTTATATATATATATATATATATATATATATATATATATATATATATATATATATATATATATATATATATATAATATATATATATATATATATATATATATATATATATATATATATATATATGGTATGAAAAGCCCATTAAAAAACAACGAATATATATATATATATATATATATATATATATATATATATATATATATATATATATATATATATATATATATATATATATATATATATATAGTTTTTCGTTGTATTATTTAATGGGCTTTTCCTACCATTATAGACTGTATGCTAACAGTTCAGTGTTGTATGTATGTATGTATGTATATATATGTATATAATATATATATATATATATATATATATATATATATATATATATATATATATATATATATTATCACAA
>JAXCGZ010003778.1:355000-359113 GCA_037179515.1 Halocaridina rubra | reverse complement strand
GATACAGAACACAGGAAGAGATGGGAAAGATCAAAAACTTGTTGCAAGAGGCAAGAAGGTTAAATGATGAAAGAAATGAAGAAGAGAAGAAAAATTTTCGTTACGGAATACTTCCAGACAAAGGGGAGATAAAGAAGATAATGACAGAAGATCAGGGGATGGGGCCTCATTAAGATTGTTATACACAAATGCTGATGGATTAGCTGGTAAGGCAGTAGAATTAAAAGATAGGATTCACAACAGTAAGGCAGATATAGTAGCAATTACAGAGACTAAGTTGAGTGAGGACATAAACAGTGTCACAGTTTTTCCTAAGGGCTTCAGAATACTAAGGGTCGAAAGATCTGAGAGGACTGGTGGAGGGATAGCACTGCTCATAAGTGAGAGGATTCAAGTTGAAGAGATAAACTTGGCTATAGAAAGTGAGTTCAGGGAATTTCTTGTTGCTCGCATAAATACTGGGTCAGAGAGCATTATAATAACTGTTGTATACAACCCACCAAGGAACCAAAAAAGGCTTGAAATTTATGAGGAAAGTCATATAGGTACGATTGAAGTCATAAACTCAGTTGTTAACATGGCGCGGGAGAAAAAATGTAGGATTTTGATTATGGGAGACTTTAATCATAAAGAGATAGATTAGATAAATCTTGACCCACACAGTGGTGAGGACTCCTTTGGGGCAAGATTCCTAGATTGCGTACAAGGGAATTTCCTACACCAACATGTAATGGAACCAACAAGAGCCAGGGGTGGGGATGAGCCATCACTACTTGATCTGGTGTTCACAGATAATGTGTTGGATATTGAAAATATTGAGTATGAACCACCAATTGGAAAGAGTGACCACTGTGTGTTGTTGATGGAGTATATCATTGAAGACATTCTTCCTGAGAGTAGAGGCACTGAGGACATGAGGAGGAACTATCAGAAAGGAGATTACATCAAAATGAATGAGCTTTTTGCAGTTATTGACTGGAGAACCTTATTTTACAACAAATCTGTACAAGAAATGTATGACATCTTTTGTGAGAAATATGGGAAGATTGTAGATTGCTGCATACCTGTCACCAAAGTAGGTGTAATTCATGCCAGAGAGAAATGGTTCGATAATGGGTGTAAAAGAGCTAAGGAGTGGAGAGACAAATGCTGGAAAAGGTATAGGAGGAGAAAAAACATAAATGCCTGGCAAACCTACAAAAGAGCAAGAAATGACTACCTAAGTAAAAGGAGAGAGGCAGAGAAAGATTATGAGAGGGACATCACCAGGAAGGCGAAAGAAAATCCCAAGCTTTTCCACAGCTTTATCAGAGGAAAACTGAAGGTAAAAGAACAGGTTTTAAGGCTAAAGAGAGCGGATGGAAGCATCACTGAGACGGACGAAGAGATCTGCAAAGAATTGAACAAGGAGTTTCAGTCAGTATTTACAGTAGAAAATACCCCACCCCCTCAGATTGCAGTGATAGAAGCTCAAGGGCCGGTATTAGAGAACATCAACCTTACAGCCACAGAGGTATGCAAAGCGCTGATGGATTTAGATGTTCATAAAGCTACAGGTCCTGATGACATATCCCCTCATGTGCTTAAAAAATGCGCAAACACAATATCAGTGGCACTAAGTATCATATTTAAGGAGTCATTGGAGTCGGGGGAGATTCCAAGATGCTGGAAACAAGCAAATGTGATACCTATCTTCAAAAAGGGAAGGAGGGATACGGCTCTGAACTATAGACCAGTTTCCTTGACCAGCATAGTTTGCAAAGTTATGGAGAAACTACTAAGGAAACATATCTCTCTTCACTTGGAATCCTTCAACTTTTTGTCAGTGAGGCAACATGGCTTCAGAGAAGGAAGATCAACAGTAACAAACTTATTAGAATTTTATGATGAGGTAAGCCAAATCTTACAGGAAAGAGAGGGCTGGGCAGATTGCATATTCCTAGACTTCCAGAAAGCGTTTGACACTGTTCCACATGGGAGACTTATTAGGAAGCTGCAATCAATGGCTAGAATAGGTGGAAATGTTTTGGAATGGATAAAAACTTACTTAGAAGGAAGGGAACAGAGGGTTAGAGTAAGACACTCAGTGTCTGAATGGAGAAGAGTTAGTAGTGGAGTTCCACAGGGTTCAGTTTTAGGGCCACTTTTGTTCCTTGTATATGTAAATGACCTACCAGAGTCTGTAAATTCATTCATGAATATGTTTGCAGATGATGCAAAGATTGTGAAGAAAGTAAAAAACGAGAACAATGGTAGAGAACTTCAGGAGGATCTAAATAATCTGCATGAGTGGTCAGAAAAGTGGCTAATGAAATTCAATACCTCAAAATGTAAGGTAATGAGAATGGGTACAAGTGCAAGAAGGCCCAAGCTTGACTACTCGGTGGCTGGAGTACAACTTCAGGAGACAGAAAATGAGAGAGATCTAGGAGTAAACATATTGGCAGATTTGTCTCCAGAAATACATATAAATGGCGTAGTAAGGGCAGCATATGCATTCTTATCAAATGTAAGGGTAGCCTTCAGGCACATGGACAAGGAAATGTTCAGAAATATTTATGTAACCTATGTGAGGCCAAAACTCGAATATGCAGCCCCCTTTTGGAATCCGCACTTGAAAAAGCACATAGCTAAGCTTGAAAAAGTTCAAAGACATGCCACAAAACTGGTGCCAGAAATACGCAATCTCGGTTATGATGAGAGGCTGAGGGAATTAGACTTGCCATCACTCGAAGCTAGAAGAGTAAGGGGGGATATGGTGACAGTCTTTAAATTCCTTCATGGTTATGATAGAGTGGATAGGGATCGATATTTCGATATGGCTGGCTCTAGAACTAGAGGTCATAGTTTGAAGCTTCGGAAGAAAACTTGTTTGCAGGATGTAAGGAAATACTTTTTCAGTGTAAGAGTAGTTGATAATTGGAATTCGCTAAGCGAGGAGGTAGTTAATGCTACCTCAATCCATAGTTTTAAGGACAGGTATGATAAGTATCACTAAGTCTAAAAATGGAACCGATCAGGAGACGGGAAGATACGAGCTTTGGGCTCTTTCCCGTAAACACAATTAGGTAATCACAATTAGGTAATCACGTAAAATATAACTGACGGCTTATATACAAAAGTAAAAGTTTATCCTTATATATTCAGGTTTTCTATAACTCTTACAATTTCTTTAAAGAAAACGGTTTAGGCGCGCAACAAAAACACGAAAAAAAGTTAATTTCACTAATATCTCACAGTAGATAGTATTATAATCATATTTATATTGAATACTACAATAATAAAGTAATATGGAGTTAATTTATATGGCAAAAATGTTTATATTAAACAAAATTAGCTAAAAATACAGTAACATATTTTGTCATCAAAGATAAATCATTTGACATATTTTAACAAATGATCAAATAAGCCATTTATATAAGAGTAAAAATATAAAGAAATAATATAAATAGATTAATACAACACAAATAAAAAAATAATAACTTAATGATTATGGAAAAGAACAAATTAACTCAAAAAATATAAACCTAACCTTACCTAAGATAGCCTAACCTTACCTAGTCTACCAATGTATGATGTATTTTCTATATTATGGCTCAATAGCAAATATTTTTTTTCAATTTTTTCGATTGACACTTTCTAGATTTCCAAATTAAATGTTCAGATGCTATCTATAGAATTATATTCAATCAAATTCAGTTAATAATTACTTTAAATAAAAAAAGAAACAAAAATAAATTACTTTGAAATATTCTTTTTAATGGTTAGTTGAATATACTTTACACCAATAATTTTTTTGTTTCTATTCAAAAACATGTACATGATAATCAAGGTAATTTAATTTAAATAAAATAAAATATATAAATCATATTAGTAAGACAGATTTCAAGAAGTTAGAAATATTGTATATAATTTCAATTGTGATAAACAATTTAAAAAAATATATATATATGGCCCATATTTTAAAACAGCCTTAAAAAAATATGCTAAAACTATTAACTGTCGTATTAATAGTTGTGAAAAATTCCCTTAAGGGCTACTTAATTTAACCAAAAAATAGCGTTGGAGAGTACCGATAAGTTATGGATCTGGACGCAATATAAATAAATAAAT
>JAXCGZ010003778.1:342500-352500 GCA_037179515.1 Halocaridina rubra | reverse complement strand
ATTATTATTATTATTATTATTATTATTATTATTATTATTATTATTATTATTATTATTATTATTATTATTATTATTATTATTATCATAATCATTACAATTTTCTGAAAACATTTATGCCATTTAGTACTACACTTAATGAGCATATTTATTTATTTATTTTATTTTATGATTGTGACACCAGGACGGGCTCCCCCCAAAAAAAATAAATCTGTCCTCATCGAGTCAGGGCACGAAGAAAACAAAAGGTAAAGAGAAACAGAGATGTCAAGTGTTGTGACTTGTCAGATGTGAATGGATAGTAAGAGATGCCTTACGAATATCCAAGAATATTCGGTGATGATGTAGGCATAGAAAAAGTACCGCAACTGAAGGAAGACTTAACATCGAACTGTCCTGAACAGTCCTATTTAAGTCCAAGAGACTTTTCAGCTGTAGTATCTCAATGCCAAGCTGACAGGGGCTACCATCTGAGTAGCAACTCTACCGTTTACTACTCACCACCAAGAGGTTCTGGAAAAGGCATGCAGTACAAGAATCCTTGAGAATATCAAATTCGAGTGTCTATCTCAACGAACGTTATTTTTTTTTTTTTTTTAATAGAATGAAGAAGATGTTTTGCTAATTTACATGGATATTATATAAGAAACCTTTGAAGTGTTTTTTAGATTATATCCTATATATATATATAAAACGCAGTCTTTAGTGATTTTAACTACTAAGCAAATTAACGTCCAATGGCAAATATTTACTTTGTGGCACTTAAACATGATTTTAACTAACCTAACCTATCCAGTTACTACTTAACCTACTCTAACCTGATGTTTATTTTTGGGTTTTTGTGCTACCGACATCGCACGTTAATGTTAGTGAGGTTAATAGATCTGGATAAGTTAGTAGTTTAAGAGAGAATAAATAGCATTAATACATACATAGACACATATGCGATTTTTTTCTCTCTCACACGCACACACACGCACACAGTGGTAATCTCAGGCATAAGCGAATCCCAGGAGCCAACATGGCAGGGGAGACTTGAAGAAAATAAAGCTAGGGTTGTAGACCTGATAAGAAAGCTTGGAGTAGTATGTGGTCCTGAGGATATTGTAAACATACACCAACTAGGTAAATATTCGAGGGAAGGAAAGCCGAGACCAACAAAAGTAACCTTTGAGAGAGGGGAAACATGTAGGGAAATATTGTTGAGAAAAAAAAGTCTAAAAGACCTTCAAGAATTCAAAGAAGTGTTCATTAGACGATACAGAACACAGGAAGAGATGGGAAAGATCAAAAACTTGTTGCAAGAGGCAAGAAGGTTAAATGATGAAAGAAATAAAGAAGAGAAGAAAAATTTTCATTACAGAGTTCTTCCAGACAAAGGGGAGATAAAGAAGATAATGACAGAAGATCAGGGGATGGGGCCTCATTAAGATTGTTATACACAAATGCTGATGGATTAGCTGGTAAGGCAGTAGTGATTACCTAATTGTGATTACCTAATTGACCAGCATAGTTTGCAAAGTTATGGAGAAACTACTAAGGAAACATATCTCTCTTCACTTGGAATCCTTCAACTTTTTGTCAGTGAGGCAACATGGCTTCAGAGAAGGTAGATCAACAGTAACAAACTTATTAGAATTTTATGATGAGGTAAGCCAAATCTTACAGGAAAGAGAGGGCTGGGCAGATTGCATATTCCTAGACTTCCAGAAAGCGTTTGACACTGTTCCACATGGGAGACTTATTAGGAAGCTGCACTCAATGGCTAGAATAGGTGGAAATGTTTTGGAATGGATAAAAACTTACTTAGAAGGAAGGGAACAGAGGGTTAGAGTAAGACACTCAGTGTCTGAATGGAGAAGAGTTAGTAGTGGAGTTCCACAGGGTTCAGTTTTAGGGCCACTTTTGTTCCTTGTATATGTAAATGACCTACCAGAGTCTGTAAATTCATTCATGAATATGTTTGCAGATGATGCAAAGATTGTGAAGAAAGTAAAAAACGAGAACAATGGTAGAGAACTTCAGGAGGATCTAAATAATCTGCATGAGTGGTCAGAAAAGTGGCTAATGAAATTCAATACTTCAAAATGTAAGGTAATGAGAATGGGTACAAGTGCAAGAAGGCCCAAGCTTGACTACTCGGTGGCTGGAGTACAACTTCAAGAGACAGAAAATGAGAGAGATCTAGGAGTAAACATACTGGCAGATTTGTCTCCAGAAATACATATTAATGGCATAGTAAGGGCAGCATATGCATTCTTATCAAATGTAAGGGTAGCCTTCAGGCACATGGACAAGGAAATGTTCAGAAATATTTATGTAACCTATGTGAGGGCAAAACTCGAATATGCAGCCCCCTTTTGGAATCCGCACTTGAAAAAGCACATAGCTAAGCTTGAAAAAGTTCAAAGACATGCCACGAAACTGGTGCCAGAAATACGCAATCTCAGTTATGATGAGAGGCTGAGGGAATTAGACTTACCATCACTCGAAGCTAGAAGAGTGAGGGGGGATATGGTGACAGTCTTCAAATTCCTTCATGGTTATGATAGAGTGGATAGGGATCGATATTTTGATATGGCTGGCTCTAGAACTAGAGGTCATAGTTTGAAGCTTGGTAAGAAAACTTCTTTGCAGGATGTAAGGAAATACTTTTTCAGTGTAAGAGTAGTTGATAATTGGAATTGGCTAAGCGAGGAGGTAGTTAATGCTATCTCAATCCATAGTTTTAAGGACAGGTATGATAAGTATCACTAAGTATAAAATTAAACCGATGAGGAGACGAGAAGATACGAGCTTTGGGCTCTTTCCCGTAAACACAATTAGGTAATCACAATTAGGTAATCACACACACACACACACACACACACACACACACACACACACACACACACACACACACACACACACACATATATATATATATATATATATATATATATATATATATATATATATATATATATATATATATATATATATATATATGGTAAGGAAGTCCATCAGTGAAACAACATATGTTGTTGCACTTATGGGCTTCTTAACCATTTAGTGCTTACACACACACACACACACAGACATATATATATATATATATATATATATATATATATATATATATATATATATATATATATATATATATATATATATATGTGTATGTATGTATGTATGTATGTATGTATGTATATATATATATATATATATATATATATATATATATATATATATATATATATATATATATCTTGTAAGAAAAGGTAACTCTAAAACATTCATATTATAGTTGAGCATCAGAGAGGAATTTAGAGCTATGAAGACAGTTTGTTTCAGATATCAACTTTGAAGAATTGCATTGAGAGATTTCACTCTGATGCTCAACTCTAATATAAATGTTTCAGAGTTACCTTCTCTTACAAGACAGGGACTCGAACATAAGACACATAAATACTCTGACAAGGCTTTACCAACTACACCACTGGAGGTCTAAGAAAGAAACCAGCCTCAAAGCTAACCGCTTTGCTAGGAATGAAAGCACTTTCTGAATGCCTTTTTGTTCATATTTCAGCTTCTCCCGACCTCATTCGTGGCTTCGTTTTCGCATTTAATTTGAATCCCAATATATATAGGCATCAATAATAATGAAAAAAACCACATTAATATATGTGAAAACATGAATCATATTTTCCCCTGACCGAGTTCAAAACTGTAATGAAAACTAAAAGACATTCAGAAGGAATGCGTTCATTCCCAGCAAAGCAGACAGCCAACCTTAAGTTGGCCTCTTTCTTAGACCTTCAGTGGTGTTGTTGGTAGCAAATGAAGGTTGTGAAGAAAAGGCAGAGGAAAAGTGAGGGGTAGAATCGTCGGCAAAAGTCGTGAAGAAGAGGGGAGGATGGGGACTGTAGAAAATCATTGACAAATAGATGGAACAGAGCAGGTGAAAGAACAGAGCCCTGTGGATTACTAATGGTAACATGGAATGGGCTAGATGTTTTATCGACATCAACTACAGATATAAAACGGTCAGAAAGAAAACTGGAAATCAGAGAACAGAGAGAAGGGGTAAAGCCATAGGTGGGGAGTTTGGCCAACAGAGCCCTGTACCAGACTCTGTCAAAGCCTTAGAGATATCAAGGACAATGGCAAAGGATTCCCCATAGTTCCTCAGAGCATATGACCATACATGAGTAAGATAGGACAGGAGGTCACTAGTGGATCTGGCCTTGAGGAAGCCGTACTGGTGATCAGAGATAAGTGAGTTAGATTCAAAACGTTTCAAAGAGTGAGAAATGAGCAAAGTTTCAAACACTTTAGCAATAGAAGTGGTAAGGGCAATAGGTCAGTAGTTAGAAGGAATAGGGCGGTCACAATTCTTAGGAACAGGTTGAATTAGAGCACTCTTCCAAGATTAAGGATAGATAATGGTTGTCAGAATGAGGCGAAAAAGATGGCAAAGCATGGGAGCCAGTTCATCTGCAAACTCCTTAAGGAACCTTGCAGGGACACCATCGAGACCAGATGCTGAGTTTATCATTAGCAAGCAAAGAACCTTATGAACTTTCTTGAAGAAAGGATGAGGGAGGGCATTGGGTTAGAGAGGGGTAAAGATTGAGGGACAGGTGTAATGCAATCATTTATGGAAGAGTTGGCATAAAAATGCGAGCCAAAGAGAGTGGCTTTGTCGGTGGGAGAGCAAGCTATAGAACCATCAGAACGATAGAACGATTGAGAGTGGGAAGACTTGAGTTACAGAAGTTTTTGGAGAGGATTTTGGTTAAGGACCAAAAACATTTGTCAGTGAGAGGGGAGTTAAAGCCATCAACTTTCTCTTTTTTATAAAGGAAACATCAGCAGTACAGCGATTCCTAGTTACAATAAAAGAAGAGCAAGTTAAATCAGAGAGAGAGGCTTGGTATGACTGGTGTGCCCGATCCCTTGCCTGAATAGCCATAAGGCAGGCACGGTCAAACCAAGGATTAAGGGGAGAAAATATTTTCAAAGAGGAGGGAATGTACGCCTCCATTCCTGAGGTATTGATCTCAGCAACCTTTGGGGCTACCTGATCAGGGTTGCAGGACCAAAAGCAGTAGTCATCCCACAGGAAGTCAACGAGGAAGTTTTGCAAATCTTCAAGTTGGGTACTATCAAAGTGCCAAAGGTGGCACTGAGTAGGAGGAACTGGTGGAGGGGGAGTGAAAATGAAAGAGATTGAGATCACAGAGTGGTCAGATTTACAAAGAGGGGAAAGTACAGAATAAGAGTAATTTGAAGGGTTAGAAGTAAGAAATAGGTCAAGAGTGTTGGCTGCATGTTTGTGTCTAGTATGATGTTTGATAATTTGCTCCAGATCGTGAGTGATAGAGAAAGCAAAGGCATTACTTCCTCCCACATCAAAACAAGAAGAATAAAACCACTCATTGTGGTGTACATTGAAGTCTCCAATATAGAGAACTTCGGCATGTGGGTGAGAGGATACAAAGGACTCATGGCAAGAGGACAGATATTCAAAGTAAGACGCAAAGTCAGTGAAGTTTGGAGAACAGTAGCAGAAGCAAAGGAATATAGTGGTAGTGGTGAGATAGATTTTCAGCCAGAGATGATCAAAGTCAGGAGATTCAAGGTCCATTAGCCTTGCAATAAGAGTGTTAGTGTTGAAGTAGTTACAGACCCCACCTTTGGAACGAAAACGAGAATACCGGAAATAGTTAGAGATTTGAAATGAGTCATTGGAAGCACGGTTTAGACAATTGGGTTTCAGAGAGAAGGAAGAGGTTAGGGAGGGAAGTACCCAAGTGCTGTTCAACAGACAAAGGATCAGATTTCAGACTACGAATGTTAGAAAAGTGAAGAGTGAAAGAAGCAGATCTATCAGGAAGTGCAAGGTTAAGGGCAGAACCATTACTACCACCAGGCATGTCTACCCTGAAGCCAATAGTGGAGTCATCAAGATCCCCGGAGATTCTACGCACCCCTCTATGCCGGGTGTTGGGGGCCATTAGCTGTGGATATTCCATAAATATAGAAAATATGAGTAAATAAGAGGACAAAAAAATAAATATATGGGGAGTGTTGTGACTTATCAAATGTTATGGGATAACAAGAGATGTCTAATGAATACTCCAGAATATTCGGTGTAGATTAAGGCACTGGAAAGAACCGTTATAAAGGAAGACTCCCCCTGGAGCTGTCTGAACCAGTCCTAGTTGAATCAGTTATACCTTCAGTCTTGGTTTTTCAACGAGCGGCTGGTACCATGGCCAACCTACTAAGCATATATATATATATATATATATATATATATATATATATATATATATATATATATATATATATATATATATATATATATATATATATATATATATATATATATATATATATATATATATATATATATATATATATATATATATATATATATATATATATATATTTATATATATATATATATATATATATATATATATATATATATATATATATATATATATATATATATATATATACATATATATATTTAAATATATATATATATATATATATATATATATATATATATATATATATATATATATATATATATATATATATAAATAAGTACAAACTGTTAGCATACAGCACTAAATAGTAAGGAAGTCCATCAGTGAAACAAAACTTATAAAACAATGCTATATTTCGGATCCTAACTGGATCCTTTCTCAAGCACAACTGAGAAGGGATCCAGTTAGGATCCGAAATATAGCATTGTTTTATAAGTTTTGTTTCACTGATGGGCTTCCTTACTATATATATATATATATATATATATATATATATATATATATATATATATATATATATATATATATATATATATATATATATATATATATATATATATATATACATATATATATATATATATATATATATATATATATATATATATATATATATATATATATATATATATTGAATGATAGATATTTATGTTATCAGTTTTATTTAATTTTTTTTTACACTTACATTGCTTGTTAAACAGTTTAGAACTGTATGCTATACTGACAGTATACAGGAGTTTCATACTATGAATTAGAAATTTTTTTTTTTTTAATAAATGCAAGTAAGTTATCAATTGGAGAGGAATGCAGTTTTCTGTAGAAAAAAAATTGGCTTTCCTTAATTAAAAAAAAGAATAACAAATAATTGTAATGATGATAAAAATAAAAATTCATGATAGTAACAATAATAATAATAATAATAATAATAATAATAATAATAATAATAATAATAATAATAATAATAATAATAATAATAATGATAATAATAATAATAATAATAATAATAATAATAATAATAATAATAATAATAATAATAATAATAATAATAATAATAATAATAATAATAATGATAATAATAATAATAATAATAAAAAGAAGAAGAAGAAAAATAGTCTACTACTGCTAGTAGTAGTAGTAGTAGTAGTAGTAAGGATGAGACTCAAACCAGAATTTTCTTTTAAAGACTTGTTGCAGAGAAAAGGTATCATTCCCAACTTAGTCACCAGATGTCATTTTTGGGTGCTTAATTTAAGAATGAGACAAAGGGTAGGCTAACTTGCGTTTTGCCTCAATTCAGTATTATGCACGTGAAATGACACCAGGAGCCTAATTTGTGACTAATATGACACAACAATCAAGAACCAAAAATGTTTTGTTAGTGCATGAATGTAAATATAGGATCTCCTTTTTTTTATTTTTATTTTTTATAAATGTCTGCACTGAGTTTCATTTTTTTTTATGTGACACCAGGACAGGTAAACAAAATTGCCCTCATTGGGTCTGGGCACGAAGAAATCATAAAGAAATATAAACCAGAATTAGGGAGTGTTGTGACTTGTCTGATGTGAAGAGATAACAAGAGATGTGTAACCAATATAAAAAAAATATTTGGTGTTGATGTAGGCATAGAAAGATAACCGTAATTGAAGGAAAATTTAACACTGAGCTGTCCTGGACAATTCTATTCAAGTCCAATAGACCAGCTGTCAGTATTGCATCGGGTGGCTGATGCCATTGGCCAACCTGCTGCACAGTAAATGATTTGCCTCCATTGGACGAGGACTCATAGTACTGTAGAAAAGGTTAATTACTTGTACTTTAAGGACGCAGTTCTTGAAAGTAGAAGAAGGAAATGAGGGTGATTGTAAATGTTTTGTAAATAATTGGAAGAAATGTGAATGTTTGAGAAACTGTCCACTGTCTTCAAGGTCAAAAACTTTAAATTTGAGAAAAGTAGTAGTAGTAGTAGTAGTAGTAGTAGTAGTAGTAGTAGTAGTAGTAGTAGTAGTAGTAGTAGTAGTAGTAGTAGAATCTATACATATAAATTTTTGAATGAAAATCGTGCTCGGAGTTTGTTTTTCCCTCAATCTGTTCTCTACAACAGACTGATGCCATCTGCAGTGGAATTAACATCTTTAGCAGTGTTGCCACTTTCACCACCAGAATTTGCATTGTCGACAGCATTGCTGAGTACTTCGTTCACAGCTCCTTGAACGGGGTCCACTCGGCACATCCCTGGATACACCACTTTTACCTCTGAGGAACCAGATTTTTCCCTTTATTAGTAGTTATTTATTTATTTTATTTCTATATACTATATTTACGAGCTAATATCAAGTCGGGTTAGCTTTGGTTATATTACTTAGGTTAGGTTAAAGGGTATGGGGGACAAAGTCCCCGAAAGTGTTAGATGTAGGGTAAGCTCAAAAATTATTCAATTCTCTTCAAATTGCCCATCAAAATCGATCAATACCAATTTCCTCTTAAATATATAGCTCAAAGCTAAGTATACATTGATGTATAAAGATTGTACTATTTCTTTATTTCAGTATGCACTTATTTTATATATATGTAGTTGAGTATTAAATTTAAATATACGTATTTCGGAATACCCTGAAAAGGTCAACAAAATGACCCCCCCCCCACTTTAAGAAATAAATTAAACACCTCAAAACATGTAATTAAACTTTAATGATAAGGTTATAGAAAATGAATGCAGTACATCTCATCTCACATGTGTTGGACTAAATTTCCGATTTCTAAATCCATTTTATCCTTTAAGAATATATCTCTGAGTTGTTCCCTCTCTCTATACATGACTTACCCGGAAGGTTATTTGCTCTGTTTTCCTTATTGACACAGTTTAAGAGATCGTCATTGATGTACGTGCACCCATCGTCACCACATTGAGGAAAATACATTCTGTTTGCAAAACAGCCGTCCACATCCCGAAATCCTGCCGATGTGGTCTTGTGGGGACAAGCACTCCGTGAAACCTCTGTCGGGGAAAACAGAATAGAATGTTTAAGCTATTAATGAATAAATGCGAAAACTAGCTAGGAATGTGGTTGGGGAGTGATAGTAATATGAACACAGAAATTCAGCAGGATGTGTTCATTCCCTAGCTATAGCAGCTAGCAGAGTTTAAAGACATAGGATACATTGCAATATTAGTACTTTAATCATATTAGTATTGAAAATTTTATCATAAAATTCGCTAGAGTTATACAACACTCATTCATAATAATATAGGTTCGATTTTCTTTACTGGCAATTCCTCTCATGTTAATGTAAGGTGGGTGAATCCCGCTTGACCACAGGAGGCTAATGTCCAGTTTTGGCTCAAAGATTTGCAGCCGGATACCTTTCTTGATGCCAAGTCTTACCATTCATCAGGAGTTTTAGTAGCCCCTTGGAGGCTAATATATTCTTCTGTCCATTAGCTTTATGGCCGTATGAACTTCCTAATACCAACCTTTCCCATTTACAGGCCTTTTATAAGTTTCCTCGATACAAGTGATAATCTACTGGGCAAAACTTGACAGTCGAATACCTTTCTTAATACCAGTGCTCCCAATTAAACTATACTTGAGCTACTCCTGAATAAACAAACTATAAATATACAACAACTTCACGTCACGTGATCTGCCATAGTTCAACGTGGTCTTGAGGCAGCCATA
>JAXCGZ010003778.1:322500-327500 GCA_037179515.1 Halocaridina rubra | reverse complement strand
ACTTCATACCCATTCATATTAACTTGACCAATATTGTGTACTACAGATCTATTTTGAAATAAGATATAGTCAGGTTTGGAAACATTTAGTTTTAATTTATTAACAGAGACCCAGTTGTTATTTTTTCTAGTTCACTATTTAGAACAGAATGCAGGTGGTCAAGGTTATTATCATGCAAGAGAAGGTTGGTGTCATCGGCATAAAGAATATATTTGAATTTATCACTGGCATTGGAAATATCATTTATATAAATTAAAAATAACAATGGGTCCAGTATTGATCCCTGTGGTACTCCCCTCTCAATAGTTTGCAACAAAGTTGCTTTCCCATTACAATATACGGCTTGTTTCCTATTTTTCAAGTAGCTTTTAAATAACTGTAATGGTGTTCCCCTAATACCCACACAAGTTAGTTTTTCTATTAGTATATCATGGTCTAATGAGTCAAATGCTTTGGACAAGTCTAGGAAAACCCCTGCAACAAAGTTTTTATTTTCCAAATTTTGATAAACATCACTTGTAAAGTTCATTATTGCTTTTTCAGTGATCTTATTATTACGGAATCCGTAGTGATTTTCGGATAATGGGTTGAACTTTTCAAGGAATTCTTTAAGTCTGTGAACAATCGCTTTTTCAAACACTTTACTTAAGGACGGTAAGATTGATATAGGTCTATAATTATTTCCATCATCTACAGTGCCTGACTTAAATATAGGTATTACTTTCGCACTTTTTAGTTTGTCTGGAAAACATCCTTGCTGAAAACATAGATTGATTATGTGGGTAAGTGGGGTACCAATGTAATGGGCAGTGACCTGGAGTAGTTTTGATGGAATTTCATCAGATTCCGACGCTGTATTTGGTTGGAAGGTTTTTATATATTTAGTGACTTCCTCCCTTGTTACAGGATACAAGTAAAACGAAAAGTCTGGTGGATTATTAAGAAACTGTCGGTGTTAGTTTTGTTGCACATTTTGTTGTTCCTGTGTTGGTTGTGCTATAGTTAAGAAATGATTATTAAAGATGTTAGCAGTGTGGTCATTATCGTTTTTTAATTTGATTTCCTTTGAATGATTAATTTGTTTTCGTCCCATTAGGCTGTTTATTGTATTCCAGGTGGACTTGCTGTTTCCTTGTTCCTTCTTGAGCTTATCCTGAAAATATCTATTTTTTGCAGCTCGGAGTAGTGTTACTAATTTGTTCCTGTAAGCTTTATATCTGGTTCCAAAAGACAAAGGCCATTTTCATGCAAGCCTTTCTAATCGGTGTTTTTCTTTGATATTATTTTTTAATCCTGCAGTTATGTGTGGGCATCTGTTGTTTTTATTATTTACAGTCGATTTTCATAGAGGAAAGCAGTCTAGAAATTTATCTCTAATTGTACAGTGAAATTTATTAAAAGCTTCATCTGCATTATTTAGGTCTATGATATGTTGCCATTTTTCATGTGATATATCTCTAATAAATTTAGCTATGTTATCATCAGAGTAATGTCTTTTTTCTACATATGCATCAAATTTATGCTCTTCTTTTTTAAACTGGGAATATACTGCGAAATGATCTGTTATGTCGGTGTACACTATGTAATTACTTATGCTGTCTTCAAGATTTGTGGTCCAGATATGATCGATTAGAGATGCACTATTTTCAGTTACTCTCGTAGGTTTAGTAGTTATTGGAAAGCAGCCACGTGAATACATTAAGTTTATAAAATCAGTTACTCTTTGGTCATTTATTTTGAACAAATCTAAGTTCCAATCACCGAATAAATAAATAGTTTTGTACTTCTTTCTTGCTGCAAAATCCAATACTTTCAGTAAAGCTTCAAGGAATTCAGGCATGTTCCCTTTTGGTGGTCTATATACAGATGCATAGAAGCAATTTTCCTTACCGTTATGTACCTGTACACTAACACATTCAATGAAGCGTTCCATCAAACTGCACTCCTTTATAACGCTCGAGCTATACTTATTAGCTACATACATACATACATACACCTCCACCTTTCCTGTCTCTGTTCTGAGTGAACATATTGTACCCTGTTATATTATACAATGATTCAACATCATTATCCAGCCTAGTCTCCGAAAAACCCATTACATCACATATATTATTTTCTGTTAAACATTGATCAACAAATATTTGAAGATTATTTGCAAGACTTCTAATGTTCATGCACAAAACCGAAAATGCATTTTGAGTCAATGAATGGGGCGGAATGAGTGGGCTAGGAATCCACTCCCTTGTATTTCCTCTTCCCAAAGAGTCAGGTATGTTGTTTTGATAAAGGCACTCCCCTTATAAGGAGAAAATGGCTCATGTACATACATAAATAGATAGATTATTATTATTATTACTATTATTATTATTATTATTATTATTATTATTATTATTATTATTATTATTATTATTATTATTATTATTATTATTATTGTTATTATTATTATTATTATTATTATTATTATTATTATTATTATTATTATTATTATTATTATTGTTATTATTATTATTATTATTATTATTGTTATTATTATTATTATTATTATTATTATTATTATTATTGTTGTTATTATTATTATTATTATATTATTATTATTATTATTATTATTATTATTATCATTATTATTATTATTATTGTTATTATTATTATTATTATTATTTATTATTATTATTATTATTATTATTACTATTATTATTATTATTATTATTATTATTATTATTATTATTATTATATACTCAACGTAGATATCACTCTCATCATCATTCTCTCTCTTTCAATATATATATATATATATATATATATATATATATATATATATATATATATATATATATATATATATATATATATATATATACATACATATATATATATATATATATATATATATATATATATATATATATATATATATATATATATATATGCATATATATATATATATATATATATATATATATATATATATATATATATATATATATATATATATATATATATATATATATATATAATTTGTCAAGAAAACATTAAAATAGAAAATGTGCCGATTACCCCTGATTACCCTAGATTTCCCACATTTTTTCTCTATCCAAAAGCTTACCCTATGAGGGGTCTGATTACCCTAAATTAGGATATTCTACCCTAACGTGGAAGCACTGCCTTTTAAGCAATTCCGTTCTCTGAGCCAATCAAATCACCTTAAATTTCAAGAAAATTTTTACCTCCTCTTTCTTTTCCTCTATCGACAGATTCGTTCATCTAGTTATTTCATATGGGGTCACTGTATTTCACTAAGCAGTTAGAGGCTAGCGAACATGGTTTTGACAGAAATTTTTTACTGTCTGATGTTCTTGCTGACACCAACATGCATTGAAGTTTTTTAAGGTTTAGTCAATTTTCAGTTGGATCATTATATATATATATATATATATATATATATATATATATATATATATATATATATATATATATATATATATATGTGTGTGTGTGTGTGTGTGTGTGTGTGTGTGTGTGTGTGTGTGTGTGTGTGTGTGTGTGTGTGTGTGTGTGTGTGTGTGTGTGTGTGTGTTGACTAATTGATTGATCAGATGATTGATTAACTGACTGAAATATAAAATTAATTGATGCATCCTTTGCCATTAAATACTGTATATATAAAAGTGAGAAAAATTAAATATTATTAATAATATAAAATTAAGAGCCACTGCTATAGTTTCTGTAGGAAAACGATATTATAAATTACAATCTTTATTGGAGTCTTCAATAAAAATAAGCAATAAGGTAATGAGGATAAAAACACCTTAGATTAAAATCCTATAAGCTCTTCTAATCATTCTCACACATCCTAGATACATAAAACTGACTCTTTGTGACACAGTGAAAATCAAACATAAAAAACAAACAATAAAATCATTAATAAAAACTTATATGAATCCCCATTCGAGTACGTGTGGACATACACAGGAAAGAGCTGGGGAATTAGGGCCATGATTGTTGCTTTCTCTTGATTTTTAAACATTAGTATATTTCCTATAGCCTAAGCAACTGTCCCAACAACACAAAACCCAGTTACCACATTCCCAGTCGTTGGGGAATCTGTAATATGAACATGGCATTCAGTTAGAATGCGTTCATTCCTAAGTATAGCAGATATAAGCTATAAGGTTGGATTCCTTTTAACCTTCTGTGGTGTAGTGGTAGCGCCTTGACTTAGTAATCATAAGTCCTAGGTTCGAGTCCCGGTCGGGGTAAAAAATTATTCATGTTTTCACATATGTAATGTGCTTGCTTGGTTATTTCATGGCCCGAATGAGATTGGGACTTGACTTAAATGCTGTAACGAAGCCACGAGTGAGGTTGGGGAATCTGTAATATGAACATCGTGGCATTCAGTTAGAATGCGTTCATTCCTAAGTATAGCAGATATAAGCTATAAGGTTGGATTCCTTTTAACCTTCTGTGGTGTAGTGGTAGCGCCTTGACTAGTAATCATAAGTCCTAGGTTCGAGTCCCGGTCGGGGTAAAAAAATTATTCAAGTTTTCACATATGTAATGTGCTTGCTTGGTTATTTCATTACCCGAATGAGATTGGGACTTGAATAAAATGCTGTAACGAAGCCACGAGTGAGGTTGGGGAATCTGTAATATGAACATCGTGGCATTCAGTTAGAATGCGTTCATTCCTAAGTATAGCAGATATAAGCTATAAGGTTGGATTCCTTTTAACCTTCTTTGGTGTAGTGGTAGCGCCTTGACTTAGTAATCATAAGTCCTAGGTTCGAGTCCCGGTCGGGGTAAAAAAATTATTCATGTTTTCACATATGTAATGTGCTATATATTATATATATATATATATATATATATATATATATATATATATATATATATATATATATATATATATATATATATATATACGTATATAAAATGTATCTCTCTCTCTCTCTCTCTCTCTCTCTCTCTCTCTCTCTCTCTATATATATATATATATATAT
>JAXCGZ010003778.1:292500-295000 GCA_037179515.1 Halocaridina rubra | reverse complement strand
CGGGGCGATAGGAAAGGCATCCAGCCTTCTATTCCCAGATTCTATCCATATGTGTCCGCCCCCAAATAGAGATTATAATGACACATAAATCTTAAAAAAAAATAGTTTGTTTAATTATTGAAAGAGTTAACTGTTATATAAGAGCAGTAAAGAACATAATATATGTTAGGAAACAGGAGCATTTGTAGGAAATATAATGATTTGTCTAATAAATGAAATCGCATTTTATATATTCACTCTAGTCACTTCATGTTAGGTGAAGTTATTAGGTTTGGTTGAGCTGGTATACTGTACAAGTACGTTTTCTCGCCCCACACTGGTATGCAATACCCACTGGGATTTCGTCGTCCATGGAGCGACACCTGACTTTATCTCTTGTTAACTGCAACATCTCTTCATATAGTAGGTTGGTCTGTGTGGTAGGTTAGCCCATGACACCAGCCGCTCATTGTGATACTACACCTATAGGGTCTTTAGGACCTAAAATAGAACTGTCCGGGACAATTCAATGTCAAGTCTTCCTTCAGTTACGGTTCTTTTTCTATGCCTACGTCAACACCGAATATTCTCTGAATACACATCCTATATTATCCCTTCACATCTGACAAGTCACAACATTCCCCATCTCGGTATCTCTTTACTTTATGTTTTCTTCTTGCTCAGAGCCGATGAGGGTAGAATTTTTTTTTTTTTTTTTTTTTGCTTGTCCTGGTGTCACAATCATAAAAAAGGGCTTAAGCTGTCGTCCCGCCACTCTCGTCACACCATCCATATTTTTCTATCTTTGTTATCCTTCTGGTATGGGTTAACCTGGGAGCTCTTCCAAACCCTCCTTTACTAGATTGCACCTAGATATCATGTATTCAACTAATTGTGCTCACAGGAATGAGTGATGCATTGCTTATGCAACATGGATGCCTCGTGAGCAGGTGGGGAGTTTTGATGTGGTTTTCTCTGTTATTGAGAACAAGCCTTTATTTTTGCGTGCAAGTCTCCATCAGAGTAGCTACCCTCACACCATACGTTATAGAATGTTCCCATTCTCTTAAAATCTTATTGGTGGAGGCATGAATGTGAGCCATGCCCGCCAACTCTTTGTATGTGTTTGAATGACCCGCAGTTATAAAAGGGTCATATAGCATGCGAGGGCACGCAGGGTATAGTTGATCCTGGTTGGGACAAGTCAAGTTAAGGGGACTGGGGCATTGAGGCCCAGAGGAAGTCTGTAGCTTCTAAATAATTTAAGTGTGAAGTATCTTTGCTTCTGTATCACCCTGCACGATTTAGTCCTGGCCTGAAGTGTACAAGACTAGAGATATATATCCTACGCTCCAAGAGCCCTCTGCTTGTACTTCCCCTTCTTTTGTTGGTGTCATTTTTTCACTCATTAAGACTTATCATATCTTTCCTTAAATCTCTGAATGCGTTTATCATTCAAAGTTTCCTCGATTAGTGATTTCCAATTAGCAACTATTCTTACACAGTAAAAGTACTTCCTTACATCCTGCAAAGAAGTTTTAAAATAAATCTTTAAACTATGACCTCTAATTCTAAAACCATGGCATTCATATCAATATTTTGCCCCCTGTCTGTCAAAACCATGAACAAATTTAAGAATCACTACCATGTTTCCCTTTTTTGTCTATCTTTGAGTAGTGGTAAGTCTAACTCCTCCAGCCTTTCCCCATGTCGAAGCTTATGTATCTGTCACCAGTTTTGTAGCATGTCTTCGATCTTTTTCCTATTAGTGTGTGTGTGTGTATGTTTTATTAAGTGAGGATTTGAGCCTCATGTAAATATTTCTCAACAATTCTTTGTTCATATACCTGAAGGCCACCCTTATGCATTTCCGGAGACAAAATTTGTTAAATTATTTTACTGCTCGTTAGCACTGCTAGTGATATTGTTGTTAGGGTGTTCTATTCGTTGTGAAACAGGCTCTCATTCCTTTAGAATGTTGTACATGTTACTATGGATGCCTCAGTGAATAAAAAGGCACTTGGATATCACAGAAAATATCTTGAGTTCGACTTCCCAAAGTTTGTCGTACAAGTTTCTTCTCCAGTTCAACCTGAGGAGATGCAGGAAATAGTAGTGGCATTCCACTTATAGCCCCTGTCAACCCAATGGCTTCAGCGAGCATTTCATTATATGTATGGAGTTAGTTTTCTTCTCCAGATGAGTGTAAAGATGGAACTCACAACTGCAGTGCCCACGCCACCTGCAAGAATGCACTTGTCCTCTACGACTGCACATGCCTTCCAGGGTATGCTGGAGATGGTATCACTTGTGAGGGTAAGTTTGCTTCTCATCTCAGTAAACCATAGTTGAGTATGATTTAGCACCTGATATGGCACTAACTCCAATAAAAAATTAACTATCAGCAGAAAAGGGCTTTTTATCATAGAACAAGTGCAGGTGCCATTTTAATCAATATATACAGTAACTTTAAAATAATATATTGCAAGAAATGAATCATTTTTTTTTCATTTGATGGGGT
>JAXCGZ010003778.1:282500-285000 GCA_037179515.1 Halocaridina rubra | reverse complement strand
GCCAGCTGAGTAAACGAGATATACTGACCTCAAAAGGGAAACCACTACCCCTCTTCGTATCCCCCAATGGATCTGGCGAGGATAATCTACAACACCCACCCTGGGGTGTCGACTGAGCCTAACATTAGATCCACTGATCTACCAATTTTGGCTTATGTATTGTGATATAACGTCATTATTTACATCTTAATTCTTTATTTATTGGATATTGAGAAAGGTTCTTTCATAAAAAATTTATAATCGAAAAAAATTTAATTCTATTCATGGTGTAGAATGCAAGCCATACGAGTTTACGTGCAAGGAGGGAACCTGCATCTCTGCTATGAAGCGTTGTGATTGTGTGAAGGACTGCCTGAATGGAGAGGACGAAGATCTCTGCGATCCATGTAAGTATTGTGCAAAAATTAGATTCATGTATAGTACATTCTCTCTCTCTCTCTCTCTCTCTCTCTCTCTCTCTCTCTCTCCTCTCTCTCTCTCTCTCTCTCTCTCTCTCTCTCTCTCTCTCCATATTGGCATATATGTTAATTTTCTTTACCCTAATGCCATATCCTCAATTTTATGGAGCTGATGAGTTGGTTTTTCAAGAACTTTTCTTTTCACATAGAATTAAGTGTCTTCCATATGTTTTTAGTATAATATGCTGATATTTATTACTTTCTATATTAATTATATTCATATATAAATATATGTATGACGTTAGCCGGTTTATATTGTTTTATATTAGGTAATTAGTAGTACTTTGCATGGGAGCAAGAAGATGTACGGGTATGTCATGCAATTAATATAACGGAACAGTTCAGTTCTGTAATCCTAGGTTTGGTAAGCCAACCATATAACAGTAACCTCTACTCATAGAGCTCTTATTGTATATGGAGACAGCAGTCATGGATTCTATAGTTCAGGTTATTTCATTTATATTTCTAATCAAAGGACAGCTTTTTTTTTTCTCCATTGAAATACATGTTTGGTCTGTCCTGTTGCATTTGACGCCTGTATATTTCTTTTCCAGCGCGTTGTAATGGATTCGTAACAATTTAAGCTTACCGCTAACTGCTGTTGTAAAGATTATGAAACATGTCCAACTCCATGTCTAAGTAACTGGGCACTTTAGACTCACATCTAAAAAGAAAGAACGTTTTATAAGTGGATGGCCAAGCCTATGACTCCAACTAGAGTCGTGTAGTCTGACTGAGTTTTGAAGTGGTGGTCATTTTCACTAGTTCTGTCATAGCTCTATTAATGAAGTGTAGTTCTTCATCTATACATCATCTATCTGAAATTTTTGACAATTTCCTCGTTATAGAGTTGGATTCCGCCACTACTGTGAAAACCATTTCAGATATCTATAACGCCATAGTCTTACGTATATATTTAACATGTTAACAGCGATTAATTCAATATCTCTTATGTCATATATATATATATATATATATATATATATATATATATATATATATATATATATATATATATATATATATATATATATATATATATATATATATATATATATATATACACTCAAATAAACACATTATCATATGTGAAAACATGAATCATATTTAATACGACCAGGACTCGAACCTAAGTCACATAATTACTGTGTCAAGGCGCTACCAACTACACCACAGAAGGTCTAAATGAGAAACAAACCTTACAACTTAACTGTCATACTAGAAATGAACGCATTCTTCCTGAATGCCTTTTTGTTAATATTATAGCTTCGCCCAACCTCACTCGTGGCCTCGTTTTCAAATTTATTTCAAATCCCAATCTAAATAGGCATCAACAATAATCAAATAAACATATTAACATATATGAAAACATGTATCATATTTAACTCGACAAGGACTCAAAGTTGAGGCACATAATTACTGTGTCAAGGCGTTACCACAGAAGGTCTAAGAGAGAAACCAACTTTACTGCTTAACTTCTATACTAGGAATGAACGCATTCTTTCTGAATACCTTTTTGTTCATATTACAGCTTCTCCCAACCTCACTCGTGGCTTTGCTTTCGCATTTAACTCAAATCTCAATCTAAATAGGCATCAACAGTAATAAAATAAACACATTAACATATGTGAAAATAAGAATCACATTTAACTCGACCGGGACTCGAACCTAAGACAAATAATTGCTTTGACAGTAACTATATACCTCAGGTTCAAGTCTCGGTAGGGTTAAATATGATTCATGCTTCACATATGTTAATGTGTTTATTTGATAACTGTTGATGCCTATTTGAGTTTAATGCGAAAACGAAGCCACGATTGAGGTTGGGAGAAGCTGTAATATGAACATAAAGACATTCAGAAAGAATGCATTCATTCCTAGTATAACAGTTAGGCTGTAAGGTTGGTTTCTCTCTTAGACCTTCTGTGGTGCAGTTGGTAGCGCCTTGCCACAGTAATTATGTGCTTTAGGTTCGAGTCCCGGTCGAGTTAAATACAATTAATGTTTTCACATATCTTAATGTGTTTAATTGATTATTGTTG